>JARCZZ010050360.1:0-46182 GCA_030323915.1 Brotogeris chrysoptera | reverse complement strand
CTGGTCATTATTATTATTGGTGGTAGCAGTAGTGATTTGTGTTATACCTTAGTTACTGGACTGTTCTTATCTCAACCAATGGGAGTTACATCTTTCGACTGTTCTACCCATTCTCTCTCCACCCCCTAGAGTGGGGAGGAAGAAAGAGGGAGGAGTGAGTGAATGGGCTGTGTGATTTACAGCTTAAACCACGACATCTGGTTATGGCTTGAAAATCTGCATGAAGCAAACTGTCAGCTAACTGCAGTAAGGAGAATTTCGAGATGAATGCGATCCCTGTCAAAACAGAGGAAAGCACCATAAAACCACAGTAGTTTCACCTGACTTAGAAGCATCTTTTACTTCCTCTTTGGAAACTATATTGCATTTTGTAAAAGTTTGCTAGGAAACAACACAGTTGTTAACCACCTGAAATCATCCAGGTGGTCGATGTGAATTCTTCACAGGTATAGGTCCCTATAGTCTAAATACACAGAGTCAGTTGTTGCATTTGTGTTCCATGGAAGCTATGAAATAGAGGCAAAGTTTCAGGAACAGAGCATGCAAAATATGACTGTGTTGGTTTCTGTTTTGATATAGTGCAATATTGATTCGTAGGTTTCACTCCATCATTAACACAGATGTGGTGGTCCTTTAGAAGAACTTCACCCTTTTAAAGAAAAAGGAAATCAATGAAAGGTCCCAGGAATATAAAATACAGTTGTTTCACACAGATGTTTTTGTAAGTGGATGATAAACCCAGCATTGCATATTAATTATATGGAGAAGGTATAAAATTGCAACAAAGGAAGGAACAATGTGTGGTAAGTAATGCTGGCAGAACAGAGAAAGATTTAGAGCTTCAATATGACATGGGGAATAGGGATTCGCTGAAAAAAAATCATGGTAAGGGTGATGTGATAAAAGCAATCAACAAGGAAGATAATCTGCAGCATCTTTTAAGGTTCTTGAAGAAAACTGAATATAAGATAAGTAGCCCTAGGGGAAGAAACAGAATATTCTGGAGATAATTCTGGAGGAAAAATAAACAACAGATATCAATATGGCTTTGGCAAACTGGCCAAGAAAAGTATGAAAGGTAGGCAAAAAAAAACCCTTATGCTGCAGACAAAAACCATAAGAAAATTGCTATCAACTGTTTCCCACATGTAAAAGTGTTTTTGGAATCTGGTTCTATGTGAGTTATAAATATGCTAAGCTAAAAATAAATAGAAGCTTTACCAAAGAAGAAGGAATTAAGTGATACATTTGAACAGCAAGTCTCAAGATTATAGATTATTATATTCCTCTTAGTGACAAAAAAGCATAGTTGGATTCACAGTAATTTCTAATGCTAATTTCTTAGCTAGTCATAACATTTAAGCAAAAGGGGGAGGGGGAAGCACTAGTAGACTCAATGTCAAAAAAAATGTAAAAGAAAATTGATTTTTTCCTTGAGTAAAATTCCTGCAACAATTTATCAGTGTCTAAGTTTAGATTGCATGCCCTTTGTGGGAGAGAGACTTTTTTATTTTGTATCAAGTGCTGAAGTGCCATACATATTGACAATGTTTTATAATTAAAATAACATTCGTAAAGCAATCCTTTACAATCAAAAATGCATTTTCAAGTTGCTGTAGATACAGTGACTTGCTATCTCTCCTCATTGTCAATTCAGATTAATTATTCTTTTTGCTTAGTAAAAAGTTAAGTTATATGGTACATACTGTCTTTTTATTACAGTTGGGAAAACAAAAAGGAGACAGTGCAGAAACTGCTGAATATACATGATTCAAGGCCGTGTACAAAATGCGTTTTAAGAAATACATTTTAAACCTAGTTGGTACATTGGATTTTT
Source organism: Brotogeris chrysoptera (assembly GCA_030323915.1). Classification (NCBI taxonomy): domain Eukaryota; kingdom Metazoa; phylum Chordata; class Aves; order Psittaciformes; family Psittacidae; genus Brotogeris; species Brotogeris chrysoptera. Next base: position 44,345 of record JARCZZ010050360.1, on the reverse strand, counting down.
CTAATTTTTCTTTTGCTTACAGAAAAACAGGTTAGGCATTTTTCTAAGTACTATATTGCATGTTAAAAAGTATATAATTTAAAAGCAACTTGGTATTTATGGCAAAGATTATTTTTTTCTGTTTTCATTTAACTTCATTTGTGCAGTTCATTACAGTCTGGATGTTCTGACCACGGACTGGAGAGAGTAACTCCAACCACAGTAGAATGAAGCCATCATAAAAAAAAAAAAAAAAAAGAAAATAAAAAAAAAAAAAAAATATCTCACTCTTTTTTGAGACAATGAAAATCTTTTAACTGAAATTTAGAGGAAGAATCAATTTGCGTCAATTAAAACATCTTATTTTTAATTTCATTTTTTAATTCTAATTAGATGGTATTATGGATCAAATGTGATGTCGAATTAATATATTTCATTTTAATAAATGTCAAAACATGCTGTTTTGACAACTTTTGATTGCTTTCAATCTGTTTAGTAATTTTAAACTACAAAGAGTCCTGTCTGTAGCAAATATGGGAGTAACTGCAAAGATCAACATGGGATCCTGTACTTAGAACAATCCTGGAGTAAAAAGTATTCTGTGCTGGTATTGTTGGGCAAACATCTTCAGATGTGGTTCTGTCTGTGCGTGTGCATGGGAAACATGCACTGTAGCTGGCTGCCCAAAGACCAACTTTAATAAGAGCCATTATTCCTACACTTTTATATTTGTTATATTCACCTGAGTGTACTTAGATCTGACAGCATTTACCTTCTTTTCACAAAATTTTCATTTAGAACGGAAAGGTGTTTGTAACAAATGTGTCATGGTTTAACAACATGTGAAGTATAAAATTATAAAATAATCTCCTAACGTCATGGAATTTGAGTCACTTAGATTTTTAATTTATCCTTAATGCTGGGATGAATGCAGGAGAATGAACAACAAAGCATCAGCATTTACTTTTTTTAAATACTTGATCTCTGCATTTAATTATTGTGCTGTACACAATCTGGGCATTATATAAACACTCAGAATACCACAGGCTTACCCAAAACCACAAGACAATTGTTTGAATTTTGTGGCTGCTCTATGATCTCCTAGAACATAGCCTTAAATGTGCTTGTACTATAATGTCTGTAAATTCAATCCAAAACATAAAAATTACCAAAACTATAGATCCACATAAGGAAGAAACCCTGTACAATTTCTGAGCCCTTTTCAGGCTCAACCCTGAAAGTGTACCTATTTCAGCATGGTTGCAGTTTATTGCTATGAATAATAATACCCTTTATATCTGCTTTAAGCTTTTCACTTCTTAATTGCAGCAGATGCCTTTGCCAGAAAAAAATTAATAGGATTATGCCATTTATTTGCTCTTTATCAACCACTGTGTTTCAGTCATTCCCTTTTAAACTAATGAGAAAAAGCTTTTCCTAACTTGATTAATTCAATAATTTTGTATTGTCAGTTTCATTACAGAGATGCAGCAGATAGCCTTAATTCTCTGCTGATATAATGGAACAGGTCTATCCTAAGTGGGGCACATCTTGAAAGAAATCGTAATCTCAAAATAAGATGCGTAAGAATGTCTCTTTTCAGATTTTACAATTACAATCTCAATTAATTCTTTGCTAATTTGCTCTCTGTCTTCTTAAATGTGAAAGAAGAGGACCAGACTGGACAGGAGATTTTTGGAAAGATTCATCCTTTATATCTCTTCTAAGCCATAACATCATCCTAAAGAAACAATTTCCTTTTACAGGGAGTACTTGTTTATTTTCAAATACCCCATCACCTTTGATCAACAAGGCACTAATGGACCTCAGAGTATTCTCTGTTCACTAATACTGTCATTTTTGCATTAAGGCTCATCTTATGATTGATGAGTTTGACATAAGGAGAACAGCTTCTGGTTCAGAAATTAGTAAGACAGAAGCAGTTGTGGGCACGGCTGATCAAACGCTCTCCTGCTGAAACAGATAAGTTGGGAAGGGTTTCAGGGTCTTGTATGCTCAGGAGTATGGATGATATGTGCTTGAGGATTTGGGATTAGAGGAAGTGGGGAAACAGCAGCTCCTGGTAAGGTTATTGGCAGGGTTTCTTATTCTGTCCTTTGCCTTTTCTCATCTTCTGGTAGCCTAGTTGCAGGGCAAAATTGCATCACCAGAATACCCCCTGCTGTTCTGTTAAATCTGGTTATATTTGACTGTCCGGCCAACTGCAGTGAAACAAATATTTGTCTGAAGTAAATATGTCCTACTTATTTCTTATCCAGAAGGGCCTATCTTAGTCACAGCGTCATGGAAACCCATATTTAACCCATTCACTATGATTTCAGTGGATCCACAGAATTATTTTAGCCTATATGATAATTTGATGACTTTATTTTTTTTCCCCCTAGTTAGTGATCATGGTGATTGTATCAGGGGAGGATGTGTGTCCTGAGGAAGCTGAAATGAATAGGAGCCAGGGGGAAAGAACTAAACATGCATCATATAAAAAGAGGGAGACTTGGTAAGTAGACCACAAAGGTAACCAATATACCAAACAGTATACGTGTTTAGAGAGAAGTAACCTCCACTCTGTACTTCCACAACAGGTGGGGTGCTTAAAGAGTGTGAGAACACATGGCAGGATCCAAAGAGAATCAGGATGAACACCCATAAACAGGACTTAATAAAACAATGTGTGCTTACTAAATACAAATGGTAAATGAAGAACAACTATAACATCTATAACAACATATAATTTTTGTTATGTTTCACAATCACTGTTTATGGTCTGTAGGTGCCTTGGTTGGAGGCGAACTTGTTCAGAAACATTCAGAAGTGAGACTCGTGGCTCTAGTTTCTTCTGCTAGCTCACTGACTAGTATTGATCTACATAGGTACCAATGAGCATGTTCTTGGTTGAGATTGAAATTCTCCAGAAATTTAGGTTGGAGGAAACCACTTGACTCTTTCTCCACATTAGAACCAGCTGCAAAATTTAGATTCAGACATGTGCAGATTTCCTTCTAGTCATCCAACAGAATACAGCTGTACACTTATGGAAATTCGTATACAGAGATATTTTTCAAGTTCATCTCAGAGAAAAATTACGTTTCAAACCTGCTTTCATCTGCAGGAGTCTTTGAGATCTTCTGTTATGCAGTTAATCTGGTCTGGCCATAACTTTCTTCTCTGATGAGAAGAGTTGCTGAAACTCCAGTATTTTTTCCCCATCTGGTATAGCCTGGAGGGAGAACTACTTTCCTTCATGGAACAGCATTTATTGTTCGGGCATTTATTTCCTTAACCCTGTATTGGATTGAGTCCAGAGGCCTTTGGTTGTGGAAATTTAGTTTGTCTTACATGCAAAAATCATTTTGACTAGCATTTTATTATCATTGATATTTACTTCTATGGCAGTAAAGACACAGGCTGAAACTGCCCTTTTTTTTACTTGGAACAAAGTATAAAGACATAAACACACATTTAATCATAATCCCACCAACAGTTTACAGACTTCTTCCATGTGAACAGATGTCTTTCATAAAACATTTCTCTCTAAATAGCTTGGGCAAGTAATGATGACCTCACTGTCTTTAGCTGAGTCTCCAGAAGGTTTATTCAAGTAAATATGTTACTTTTTATTGCTTAACAAGAACATTTTCAATTAACTTAATTCCTAAAAGTACTGTTCTATAAGTTAGCAATTGGAATAGAAGATTCCAATTGGTAACATGTATTTAGAAGTTAAAAAGTATTAATACATATTGATAAATAATATGTATGCGTAGTGCATGTTTCCTAAGCTCTTCTTTTCTCACAGTATACTCATATTATTCATAACTTTTTTTTTTTTTCTTATTTACATGAGAAGGACCAAGAACTCTGGAAAAGAAAAAAAAAATAAATATTGCTTAAACAAAAAGAGAGCAAGGTACCCATTATTAGAATATTCTGTTGACTCAAAATTCAAATAAGAAAAGTTTTTTCAAAATTTATGACAAACCACTCGGCTTTCATGATGTTATTACTCTGAAAAAGTAAGACTTTTGTCAAGCACAAAACCAAAATAAACCAGGAAGCATTCTTCCACTCTTTCAAGCATGGGTGCATGTGGATAACTGTGCTCACTGTGTTTATCAGTAGCTGATTTTTCAGGGGTGGTCAAAGTGTTTTGCTAAATCAAAAAACAATCCAAGCAATCAATGAAAATAGGCATGTACTGTTGAACAGTTATTCACCCCAACCACTAGTTTCAGACAAATTACACAGTGAATCTGTCTTTCTCTTATTGATTATAAAATGGATTCTACATGAAATATGTAACCTGCTTTTCAGTCTTTAAAAAAGAAGTGAAAGCAATGCCAGCTTTTGTATTCCAGATGTCATAAGAAAAGGTCTCATAATAGCCAGATTTACCATGTATAATATATTTCAAATTTGGGTTAAAATCACTGCTATATAACTAGGAAAAAAAGAAAAAAGGAGGGTGGAATGGAAAGAGACAGAAGTTCAGAAGCCTTCATTTGGAAAAGATGCATGCTGCCAGTAAATTGCAGCACAACTAATCATTAGAAGTGAAAAATGAAGCTTCACCTATAAAAAAGGTCACAGTCTGATCTGATAGAAATGGTATCTTTGATTATAGAGCCAACTGAAAAAAAATAAACCTGAGAAAATGCATCATTCCGTACATATCTAGTTTGCAAACTCCTTTGCTTGTTCTAACTTAAAAAAATAAAAAAAAAATCTTGACTACCTCATGAAATTTATTAACATAAAATATGAAAGCGACAAATTTGTAACACTTTTCATAAGTGTTCATAAGCTCATTTATCATACTTATAAATAAAAGGGGGCACAAAAGTTCCTCAGCTTTATTTGAAAGGGTTTTTCTTCAGCAACAACAAAAATACAACTACTATAATTGACACCTTTTGGTTTGTGTTGAAACACATGGCATAAATTTAACTGCCCAAGTGTGGGGAAAGCTTTTATCCAAATATAGATTTGAACATAAAGAGGCAAGGTAGATCCTTTGCCTCAGAGAACGTCTTAAACCTGTAGGGTGGCATGAGGGAGAAAGAAATGCTTTAATGTGGACTGCTGAGAGGAAGACATAAAGGTTAACATTTGAAGAGAGAAGAGAGCATGTGGGGTGAAACAGGTGAATATAAGCTCATTTTACTAATCCACAAGAGCAGAGTAAGACCTAGAGAGAAGTCCATCACCTCCAGATGGCATGGCACTTTAATGAAACTTCTGTGCTTTTCACAATTCTTCCAAAATGTGAGGAATAAAAAGTGCCACAGAAGTAAAATATAATTACTATGAACAGTAATCAAGCACAAAAGTAGCTTTTGGGACAATTCTGTCAGTGTGAGAAGATATTTTTGTATTTTATTTTAAGTGCCTCAAGAAAGACTACTTCTGCAGGTAAGAATAATGCCATTTGACTTTAAAATAGACAATCAGATTAAATGAAATATGAACTCGATCGCAAAAATAAATGTAAAGTAAAAAAAGTGAAATTTTACTCTCATAGAAGACTGAAAGCAGTCATGGGTTGCTCAGAAAATTAGTAATTTATACTCTGAAATGTCCTAATGACTAATGAAAAGATTTCCATCTCATACCTCTGTTGGCAACAAGTTAATATCCCATACAAAACTCCATATCATTTCCCCAAAATTTCTATATTATTGTCAGGAGTCATCCATCCCAGGTGATTGTTTATCTTTGCAAAGGAATAATCTGTTTTCACTAGGATTGAAGACATCTGATTATGGTTCACCAAATGAAACACTCATTTGCACCCAGGCAACCATCAAATTTTTGTCCAATTTGTACATATATTCTTAAGTTACATCTCAAACTAAGTGCAGCTTTTTAAATTTTTCAACAGAGAGATTAAAAGGACAGATGAACATTAGCATTAGCTTTACATGTTACTTTCTTTATGCAAACAGATTTGAGGAAAAAATCTTTTGGTGCAAGATAAGCACTGAAAGATGAAGGGAAGTTTAGGCACATGCAACATAGGCACAGAGATGGAGAAATGGCAGAAGAAAATCAAACAGCTGCAAAGTTATACAGATGAATGGATGAAGTAAGAGAATTAACTAACTGCCCCAATAAAGAGTGGAAATCATTTAAGCTTCTTGCTGAGTCTTATATAAATCCTTCCAGCTTGACCAGGCTGACTAATTTAAGAAAGTAATTTCCTGCTGCCATAGAAACTTGATTAAAGGCACCAAAACACAAATAATTAGCAAAGCCTAGTGGCCCTCACCTGAGGGGAGGCTCCAAAAGAAGAGAGATGGGAAAGTGTGGAGTAGATCAGTGCTAAGCAGTCTCACTTCATTCTGGAATTTGCCAAGAGTGTGTAGATGACTCTACTGCAGTGTTTCATAACCGCAGTGCCTCTCTGTAATCTGGATGATTTAATTTCACATCAAGTTTTACTTTCATACAAAGTTAAAAAGAAAGGCTATTTTCTAACTTAGGAGCTTCAAATGTATGCCAGCTAAGAACATTCTTATCATGCATTGCAGAGCATCTTGAATCTTAAATGAAAAATATGAAATTCAAATTCTGATGCCATCTGTTGCCTGGAATGGTCCTATTATCATCTGAAACTCTACCACTTGAGCAGAAAAAGGAGCATGATTTTTTAATGAAGAATTATCAAATCATTCACCAAAATGGTTCCTTTTTGATTGGAATCAAAATGAAAAAAAGAAAAAAAAAATCACTTCTCTTTCAGGAAGTGTCTCCCTCTACATAACAACCCCATGGTGCTTTATGAACGTTAACATTTACAACAGCAACTTCTTTTTTCAAGCTGCTAACTCTAATTGCCTCATTTTTCAGATGATAAATCTAAAAACTAGACATTCCAAACCACAAGAATATCTATTGGTGTGTTTCTGGTGACTGGATTTTAAAAGAGGTAGCACCAGAGTAAATTTAAAGGAGAGAAGGGGAAGATCTGTCCCAGGGAAAGTCAGGCAGAACAGCTTTCTATTGAGAAATTTATTCTTCTAGGTCAATCCTACCAAGGCCTGGCAGTACTGGCCTGGTTAGGTCTGCATACAAACTTCATGATATATATCTTAGGTAGGAGCATTTATGTAAAAACATAAATATGTACAATGTACACACAGTCTAAATTTATCACACAGCTTACAAAATATATTTAGAATATATAATATGCTGTTATACAATAAAATTATCTTACATAACCAAACAACAACCTTGCAATTAAGGTTTGTAAAATAAACTTCAATGGTAAAAAACCCCTAAAATATAAAATGAAGATATTTATAATTTAAGGCAGCTTCTAATCTATTCTTCTGGTATGTAGAAGCAAGAAGATACAGGCACTTCTGATATTTTTTTTCCTAAGTCCAAAGTTAACTTCATAGAAGGCTGACACTTGTCTGTCCTAGGTACAGCAGAGAATCCAAACCATTGTAAGCAAATTGACCTGAACAGAGTATTAGTGCAGACTAGTCCCAGACCCTCTCAGTCAGGACTATAATGGCAATAGCAGCATCAGAGAAAACATTTCCTGATCCATGCTGGCCTTCCAGTGTCACAAAATAATAAATCACCATAACTCAAACAGAAAATAACATGGCTTGCCCTACTGAAAAACACTATACAAATGCATGCACACACGCACACATGAAAAAGGAGGAGGCAAGGGAAGACTTGCAGACAAATTTAGAGGAAACCTTTCTAGCTACAAATTAAGAGAAGATGGAATACCATACAGCAGCTGTTCTAAAAATATCAGTTCAAGGCTTAACATGGTTTTGATAAGAAAAAGGTTTCTAGGTACATCTACAACCCTTAGCATTAAAATCAGGTATGATTTTACTGTGAATATAATGTTTGCTGAAAAATGGCAGTCAATGGGTCTGTTAGAGAGTTTACTATTAATTAAATGCTCTTAAAGACCACCACCACAAATTCCAGGGTTTGGAATGGAAAAGAATATCTCCAGATGCTCATGTAACTCTTATTTACATTAAAAGATATGATGTGTGCTTGTAAGTAGCTTAGACCCTATGGTGTACATAACATAACATGCTAATCTTATTAGATGCAGTAACATGTACCTTTAAAAGTCCAGATGCCTAAGGTGAAAAATTGACCAAAGATGCAATATCGTTTTGACAATACATCAGTGCTAGAAAGGGATGGACGAACAACAAAGTTGATCACAGTGTAGTTGATTTGCAAAATAAATCTTTTGATAAGCATCTTAGAAAGGTTTAGATAACGTTGCAAAGCATAATTCTAACTCTGTTAATTGTTATCTACTACAATAGATAAAATTTAGAAATTATGGCATTACCTTTATTGACGAATTAAGAAAAATGCCTTTCCAAATATTGATCTTATAAAAACACTTGGCAAAAATAAACAAACAATCCCCTATCATATTTTTCTGACTTATTTTAGAAGAAAACGTCTTCAGAATCTCCTTGATATGATTAAATTTACTGAAGAGTAATTTCTGTGGATCTCTGCAATACCAAGTTAACACCAAAAATGCTGCAGTCAATTATTATCCTTTTACAAATTATTTCTGATTTACGGTGTGATTGTCAATGAGAAGAACAGTTTCTGGTTTTGTTGGTTCTGGTTTTGTTTTGAAGTCTTTCTTTGGAGTAATAAACAGTGAAGTGAAAGTGAATATACTGAATTTTAACACATGTATCAAGAAACACAGCTAACAGAAATGTTTGTTAGGACAGGCATTAATTATCTTTTTGAAGGACAGAAGGACAGGAATCTCAGCCATATGATATTAGATATAAAATCAGAAGATGTATAGAATAGCCTTCATTTTGGTGAAAGCAACAAGCTCTGCCAATACATCTTTGTTATCACTTCACACAATCAAATTGTTGCAAATGAAACAAGGGTAAAAATGGTGCTGAATTAAAAATACACTTAAAATAGTTTGGCTTTCTTTTCCCTACCTTATTTATCTTTAGGTATATATGAAGCAGCAATAACCTTGTCAGGTGAGCACTGACTTTTACAGATATTTCTCTTCTTTTTTCTTTTTTTGAACACATTTTCACAGATGGGCTCCTTGTATTTTGATAAATATTTGCTGAATATTTTGTTTAGGAATTTGATTGCATAATCCTCAAGTAAATTTTGATTCACTGAATTTTCCATAATAGCCTTCTGGATAAATTGTATGGCTTACCTAGGTTATGAATAGTAAAAGGATAGCTTTGCAATAAAATGTACAATGTGAAATGTAATGCAAAGAACTATTGTAGATAAACCTTTATGCGAAAGGATTTTCAGACATAAAAGTGATCAGGTACTTAATTTTTTACAGAAAAAGAAAAAAAATACGGATTAATATTTGCTTCTGAATGTAAATGAGTATAAAATATTTTTTTATTTTGACTCTTCGTGTAGTTCTGCTGTAAATATACAGGATTGTTTTGTAATAGTTTAGAGACTGCATAATAAAATGTTAGTAGGTTTGTATATAAATTATGGGAAAATAAAAATTTGGAGAAATAAACAGCCAACATGCTTGGCTTGGTTGTAAAAGGACGAAACTGTCTTTGAACGCACAAGCCTGAAGGAACTCATTTTTAAGATGCCCCATTGTATAGTGGAAACTGGCCAATACAGACAAATATCGCAGTACTTTTAAAAAATCAAACCATTTTGCAGTTGTCGTTTTAAAATATTGAGTTCAAAATTAGTTGCTGACATCCCCTATCTTGTGATCCGACTTGAATATACGTTGCACCGATGCTTACAGAAATCAATAAGGTCTTTTTCAGTAGAGGTAACACACTTTTTCTACATGTTTTGCCCTAAGGGCTTTAACCTGGAAATAATAATCTGGCTGGCAGTCTGAGCCAGGGACAAAGTATCTGCTAAGTGGGTGCAATCAAGTCTTTGTCATGATTGCCCTAAACGATTGTTACAAGAGATGGGGATCACAGATGTAAAAGACTTTACATATTCACAATCTGTACTGAAAAACAGGTTGTATGGAAACAATTAGATCTGTTCAGGGTTATCTGCAGAGCTCTCTAAACCATAAGTAAGGCTTTTGCTAAGAATTTGGGTATATCAAAACTGCCTTAGCAGTTATTCCAATGAAGTGTAGTTGATTAAACCCAGGAAATTAAAGTAAAAAATTTCTGAGGCAATTAAGTAGGGCAGTTGCTAAAAAAAGATGGGTGAATCAGATGCAAAGTTGGGGAAGTTATCCAGCGCTTTAAATACGGGTTCATGAATACAATTTTCTCTTTCAGGCTGTGAGTTTTCTTACATCAGTGGAGATCAGTTACATGGGCATCTGAAGCTAATCTTTCTCTACTCACAAATCCCAGAAGTCAGTGTCTGGGGGAAAACAGTAGTAAGTTGGAGCTTACATAATGTGTTCAAGTAGCATTTTGGCCAAAGCTATCCTGGAATTAAGAAAGATCAACTGAGCAAATTTGTCTTCAGCCTAAGCCTAGTAGTCCTGAAGTTTTAAAGTTTGAGGGGTTCATATTAGAAATAGTATGCTGGGTTGAACATACTGTGCCACACCACTGTGCCTGACTAAACAGGACTTAAAAACTGCAATGAGTGTCATGGACTGAAGGAGGCCTAGAGCAAAGGAGCTGCAAATTTCCATTTAGACTCATTAATGCAGTTGTATTTCAGGCCAAGGAAAACGTAAGCACAGGACTGAGCGTGTTTGTGAGTGGAGTGAATTTGACATATAGCAGGAATCATGTCTGGCAAATGGAAATCTTGTTTGCTAAAGTCATTATCACCTCTTATTCTTGTATCTAAGCTTTCTCCCATTCTCAGTCTTAAACCTGGAACACATGCCTCTACCAAACATGTTCTTTTCTCTTTCAAATCCCTCTTATTAGATGTAATTACATAGATTGTACATATTTTAGGGATAAAAAAACAACATAAAATTAAAATCCCAGACATGTGAAAATCATGTATTAACTTTCTGCACTGATCCCTCCAATAAGTCTTTTTAAAACTGTGAAGCAATACCCACAGTACTAACAACATAGCCTTTATCACGGATTTTGAGACCACAAGTAACAATGATTTGAAAACAAAAAAATATGCAAGCCCACATTTTCTCCAGGTGCCTCTGTACTTCAGGGTAGCTGTATTTTATGTGGATAAAAGTAATTTTTTATTTTCTAACCCAGATAATTTTAAGAGACAGTTTCTGTGGCCAGTTTTTGTACTGTCTTTCAACAAAAAGGCAATTTTTGTTACAGAAGTTTAATTAAAAAAAAATATAGTTGATATTGCAGAAAATACTGCTTAAGAAATTAACCACATTCAGGCAGCTTGCTGGAAAGGAAATCCCCTTGTGCAGGTTTGATTCTTGTCACACCAGCAGATACCTGTAAATTGTTCTTCTAGCTCCATACCTCTACAAGTGAGAATCAGCCAGAGCACTACACACTCAGCTTCCTTCATCATGCAGTGTGACATTTTTAAAACTGGTTGAAATCTCTTATTGGGAGAAAGTTTTTCAGAAAACTTCCACTGAAGTCCCACATTGTAGATTGCCAATTGGCAAGTACCTGACTGCGAGTAGTAATATCTTGCTTCATAATAGGCCCTTTGTTTCTACAAGCCATTTCTGTTGTAGAATTAAGTTAACAGGCAATTCATTTTCCTGAAAAAATGTCTAATCAGCTTTCGTATTGAAGGATATGCAAATAGACTTCTTCACAAACCTTGGCTTCAAATAGCTTCTACCTTATTAGTTATAATAATGTGATTGTATCTTTTGTCTGAAGCACTGTGGTTTTTAGAAGATTAATATCCTCTATGTTAGAAGAATAAAAATGTCCCCCATGAATTATGTTGCTGGATAAAAAGCAGGGGAAAATCCATGACCAAATCTAAAGCAAGTAATAACCTAAAACTGAACTAAAACTAAAACTTAAATGTTCAGGAGGTTTTCGGAACATTGTTAATGGAATGATGCATTGTAAAATATTACTCAGTGTTACTTACTTCCTTTCTACAGTGAAATAATTACATAGCTGAGCTTCTGTTCTCTGACGTTCCCTCTGCAAATGACCTCTGAGCCCTAAGAGAAAGAAAAAATATAAATAATTTAATTCCTTGTCCTGATTTGCCAATTGGTGTTTTCAATGACAAGAAGCTGAACAAATATTTTTCAGTCAAATGAATAAACTAGGACCACTGTACCTGCATTTTTTTGAAAAATTCTGATGATGTTTCTCTCAGGCCTTTATTTTGTTGTGTTAAGGGTGTAAGTTGATGAATCTTAAATGGAAACCTGGGTTTATTATAAGTAGAAGAAAATACTGGCATTTAGATCCTTGAAGAGAAAAAGATTTCAAATATCAGCTGAAATCAATGAGGCTGAAGAGTTAAATATTCTTTGTCTGGAGTCTAGATTTCCACATGACTTTGTTACCTAACTTACTACTAAATATTTAAACAGATTTATATATACCAACATCGTTATAATAAAAATAAATATTTTTTAATAAAAATACCAAAATTTGTTTTCATAGAAGAAAAAAAAAGGGGTTAGAATGGTCTTCTATGTATTCTGAAGCAATATTAGAAGTTGAGCAGTGTGATAGGTATAATTTAATGTGTAAATATCAACGTAGTGTTTTGTTCAAGAAGATAAAATCTGAATGATACAACAAGTTGTCACTGCGAAAAAGAGTGATAGCTGCATTCTCGTCTTCAAAGCCTTTAAATGGAAACAAATCCCCATTTCTCACAGGATTTCAGCTAAACCTAGAATTCATTGTCGGGTTTTATATCCATATTGTATTGACTTGTTCATAGTTTTAATTTGCTCAAGAATGGTCTCTAATTATGGGTTTTATTTAGTTCTCAATGAATAAAAGTCTTACGGCCAAAGATGCTGGTTAGTCTGTTGCCCCGTCTTCCCTCAGTGCTGCCTGGCAGCAGGGTGAGTTATCCCAACAGTTGTCAATTCCCAACAACTAAAAACACTAGCTTGCAACCTGAGTGGAAAGATCAATTGATTCATCCAGCCTGAACAATGCTGCTAGATTCAAAACAGGAGAGGTAACTGCAACAGAAAAACAAAAGAGTGTAAAGTATAAGAACACAGATGCTGCTTTGGACAGTAGATTCAGACTTCTGGCTAGGAAGGGAGGAAGAATCTGGTCAAAATGAGGAAAAAAAAGCATTAGGGGAACAAAATGAAACTTAAAAGGCTTATCAGCACACTCAAGACAAAATATTCACCTGTTGCTGATGCTAGAGAACAGTTTTCTCCTAAACTTCTTTTTTTCCTTTTCTTGCCCCCCCCCCTCCTATTTACACATAACAAGAACATCAATAAAAATAGCCGTGGCCAGCAAACATTTTGGCTGAAAGAAGTTCCATTCCTATCAACACCACATCAAGTTGTCAGAAGCGCTCTTTCAATAACATGAGTGGCAAAGCTCAAAACAGACCTTTATCCTACTAACTTTCCTTTATGCAATCAGATGATATTTTGTTAGGAACTCAATTTAATCTGTGCCTATGTCATCTTATTTAAATCACTCCGAAATACATCATTCTTATTCTTTATATGGATTTGAAGGGTTTCAAATCATTTAATTGCAGCTCATTATGATGGTGTGAGAAGTAGAGGAGGTCTTGACACTGTGTAAGCACTGCTCAGCAATAAGGAAACATCTCTGCATTATTAACACTATTTTCACCACAAATCCAAAACATAGCTCCAGCTACTATGAAGAAAATTAACTCCATCACAGGCAAAACCAGCGCACAACTGAAAGTGTGGAAAGAAAACTACATATCTACTCTAACAACCAGAGTGTTTACAGTGGCTTTTCAGTTTCGAAAGGGATTTTTTTCTTTTTTCAACTGTAGAAGGACACTTAGCAGCAGAAGCACTTAAGGCTTAGTGAAACTATTGAGTGCCACGGAATATATTTTCTATGCCTGATTATGGCATGGTTTAGAAGTTGCTCTAGCAGGTAGTGAGGTTACTTTGGGCACTGCTGTCAATTTATGTCTCAGAGTGCATCTACCAAAGGCAGCACTGTTAAAACTGGATAAAGGGAAACAGAGCAGGGGCTGTGTCAGTAATACATTGCGTGCTCACTTCTGTGGCATACTACAGGCATATTAAGGAGGGTATTTAGTCTTTTAGAGCAATAGTAGGAAGATTGGACATTTTAAAAGTAGTAAATTCTGCTTGGCTTAAAATATGGAATGAACTATGCCTTGATGCATATAATTATGCATTTTTTTTTACTGATTTGAAGAAAAAAAAGATATACTCATTAAACCCTGATCTTTAACAGTTTTCTGATGTTGCAGAAAGAGAGGATCATAGCAAGAGTATTCTTATAATTTTGTTGTTAAAATTTTTATCGGATGTAATTGACTAGGGGATTTGAATCCAGCTCATGGGCTAAAGATCTAGAGAAAGATACCACTGCTTATTATAATATTTAGATTAGGTTGCAAACAGCATTGTATATTGGAAAATATATAAAAGAAGAGGTAGAGTTAAGGTTTAAGCTGGGCCTGACATTTCTAGAGCTCTTTTGAGATTTCAGCATAAGACAATTTAGGAATATATTCCCCTCTAAATTAATCTCCCTCTCTAGAGTCTCTCTAGTCTTGGACATCCTATTTTTTTTTTTTTTTTAAGTCGAAAGCACTTTTGACACAGATTGTGCATTCCTGAGCACCGTTTCCCAGACTATTCCTTAGGAAATCAGACCCAAATGAGGCAAATGATGACCAAATTCAAAAAGAGTAATGGAAGTGCTTGCATTGAGTCATGTCACTGGTTTTAAGCCAACTACCACATTGCACTGTTCTGCAACCCTGTGTTCGACCAAGTGTCCTGCCCTCCTCTGTAGTCTCAGCGCAGAAGTGAAGACCTCATGCACGACTGGGGACAAAGGGCAGCAAGGGGAAGAATCTAGCTCAAAACTCCCTCCTGGCTTCTCAGCTGTGCAGATGGTTCTTTTCCTCCTTTACCACCTTCTATTGCCTGCTTAGGCTTAACTCCAGGAGTCCCCAGGTGGAGAGTCAGTGTCTGAGGTATTTAGAAGTACTAACTGCTGCTCCATGGGTCCTGGTCCCAAACTGATTGTCACACAATCAGCATAAGCCTGTCTGTAGGGTATGCCTGTGGGCAACAGCACTATGGTAAATTCTCACAGATTTATCCATTGTGTGATCTCTTTGAAGAAACATGGTCAGAATATTTACAGCCAGTCCTGCTATTTGTATTAAGGGCTGAAAAACTAGTCAGTAAGTACCTTGTTAATTTTCTACCACATTTTATAGATTTATTTATATTTATTTATTGTTTGCTTTGGTTTATTTTTAGAAGTGGAAAAAAACAAGTTCATGGAATGCAAGCTGAGAGGTAATTTCACCTAAAGTCAGTCATGGCTTTTCCTGAGAACTGAATCACTGCCAGGACTGCCTTATATATGTCATACTACAGGCTACTTTTTAACTGTTCCTGGTCAGATTGATTGTGGCTGCATGAAGTATTTATACTCATTCATTACGTATTTAGAATCACAAAATCACATACTCAATAATATTTCAAATTACTCTGAAAATGTGTTATATAACAAATTATTATTAACTGTGCCTGAATTTTAAATAGCAATGGAGAAAGAATACAAATAACAATGGAGAAAGAATATAGCGATCAGAAATACTTGTAATATGGACAGAGAATTTCTGTCCATGAAAAATTACTGATTCATTCATATTCAACTTGTCCATTAATCTAGTTTGACAATGAGATCTCTCAATGGCATTCAGCATTGCACCCCTCACTTTGCAGTGAAATTAAGTATTCACTCAACACTAAATTGCTTGGCTGTTATTCGACCGTGTTCACTCTTAATGCTTCTAAAATCCATTAGCTTTCATGCATCTTATCTGATTGGCAATGTTGTTGTACAGAGCGGTTACCATTAAGTCAGCTGGAAAACAAAACAAAGCAAAAAGTTAGCTGTGAAAACCTGAGAGTTTATATACGTTGATCAGGAAATGTCTGCTGCAAATGCTAAGTGCAAAACCACATAAAAACATAGGAACATCAATACATTTCCTGGGCTTAAATAATGAACATTTGTATCAGGGTGCTCTGGGTCCCTCAGAATTACCTTTTCTGCTTTCAGAGAGAATTGAAGGGAAAGGTTCATGTCTGGTATAATTGATTGGGTATTAACATTGGCTCAAGATAACATGAGGGGATAAGAATAATGTGTATGATTTATTATAGCTGCATACACTGCATAATGCTACACCAACTAAATTACTACTGGCTGTATTAGCTCTCTACACTGAAGCTGATCACATGCTTGATGTACAGGAATTTATTCATTTCACAACCAAACAGACTAATCTATTCCATACATTTTAAACAAAATCACAGTAGAGAAGAAATTTGTGAATCACCCCTACAATATTAGTCTTTTTGTTTTGGGAAACAGGCAGAGAATTTTCTCAATCTTAAAGTCAGTAAAATTGTGTTTTGACTTTACAAATATAAGTAACTACTTGTTGTGCTTTAAGCTGTAAGTCATGCAGCCCGTTCACTCACTCCCCCCTTTTTCTTCCCCCTCACTCTGGGGAGGGGGGCAAGGGAGGGGGGAACGGGGAGAAGAATCGAAAGAATGTAACTCCCACAGGTTGAGATAAAAACTGTCCAGTAACTAAGGTATAACACTAATCACTACTGCTACCACCAATAATAATAATGACCAGGGAAATACAAGGGAAGAGAATACAACTGCTCACCACCTGATGACGGGGGGAGAGAGAGAGAGAGAGAGAGAGAGAGAGAGAGACTTCAAGGTTCCTGCCCCCAGTTTTTTACATCCTGGTCATGACGTGCTGTGGCGTGGAATAACCTCTTTGGGTCAGGTGTCCTGTCTCTGCTTCCTCCTGGCTCCCCCTCCTCCCTGGCAGAGCGTGAGACTCAGAAAGTTCTTGGTCAGACCAAAGCATTACCAAGCAGTAACTGAAAACACTGGTGCTATCAGCGCAGTTCCCAGGCCCTAAATCAAAACCACAGTGCTGCACCAGCTACCAAGAAGGATTAAAAAAATGACTGTTACTACTGAACCCAGGACAGTATTTCTTCTCAGAAGCCTTTTATATTCAATAGAATTCTAAAGATGCTACAACAAAACCCCCTCCAAATCTTTAAGTATCCTTTAAGCATATGCATTTCACTTATTTGGATTTTGAATAGACCTGGCTCCAAAATAAAGCCCCACTGCTATGTAGGCTCACCTCATGCAAATTCAAACCCAGACCAGGCTCTTTGGCTTACCAGAAACTCTAAAACAAGTTCAAACAAAGGTATACTTTGAATTTTTAAACCTTTGGGGAACACACGTAATGGCTACGATATTGCAACCTTGTTTCTTGATGATAATTGTTAGCAATTCAGAATCTCCTATAGTATAAAGTGGCTGAAATTGTTTTATAGCTTTTGATCCAAAATTCTCTTTTAGCAATATTAGTACAGAATTTTTTATACTATCTTCTGTGAAAACATGGAGAGTCCATAAAAAAAAAAGGGTGTATTGTATTATATAGCAAGAAACTGCTAGGCAGGATAGATATCTGGGCAATGGGGTTGAAGTCCTGATTGTGGGGATCATGGTGTTGACTGAAAAGGTGCAGGAGTAATAACTTGGTGTCCTGGTAGATGTTTACATCATAGGAGAGTAAGGCAAGAGGGAACGTGTAAAAAATTGTGAAATTTATATACAAAGCAGGGTACATTGTCAGTATGCATTCTGGTTCCTAGACTTGACAGAGGTAATGTGCACGTATAAAACACAGATATTTTCACTGCTTTTCTGTTAGTGGGAAAACAGTTGTCCCTACTGCTCATGACAGTGCATCACTGCTGCTGCTGTTGTGTACCAAACTAGGAAGTGTACAAACAGCACTGAGCTTGTATTCATCAGTTAAATTTAGAAGTATTCATATATATCTGCTCTCTCTATGATTAGGTAAAAGGAAATTTTACCTAGTGGGCATGGTTAATGCTACACGTGTTAATGTTACACGTTAATGTTACACATTATAGTACCTAATGTGTGAAAAAAATAAATTGGACTAAAAATGCTATGGAAGAATGAGCAAGAAATGAGCCAAAAATGTCAAAGGTTTGGTTTTACTTTTGGGTTGTTTGTTTTTTTTTTTTTTTTATTTCTTCTCCTTTATTTCTTTTTTTAAAAAAAGAAAAAAAAAATGTCTATATTGGACTTAAGTCTTCTAAATGGACAACATTACTTTTGTTATAAAACCTGTTCTTAAAAGCACATTCCAACAAATAGAGAGCTTCCTGCCAGGAGAAATCAACAGCTTTTGCAACACTACTATATTCTATACTGTTTACAAGCAACGCCCTTACTGAACAAATTCTTTATGTTAGTAGGTTTTAAGTTTTGTTGCTTTCTTTACACACACATTTATTAAACAACACTGATAGGGAAAAGAATATACAGGTAAAAGCTCACAAATTGCATGCAAAATCCCCCACAAATCCAGAAAAATCCTAACTGAGATTATTTCACTGTTTCTACCAATAAAATATCACTAATGTTAGTGGCAACAAAACCAATCAGATTAATAAATCAGATTAATAATAATTTTATGCGTCTCAGCTATAAAAATCAATCTTCTTTTTTACTCTTATTCATCACCTCTGCTCCTTATAATCCCTGTTGTAATTGTCCATGTGGAAGTGAGGAATTGCTGATTGATTGAGCAGTTTATTTACATTAACACACTGAGCTATAGTCACACAACAGGTTGATAAAAAGTAAGAGGAAGAGACCGCTAAAGTCCCAGAGATCAAGTTCAAATTGAGCCAAAGGGTGGCTAACAGAAACTGGCACTTTATAATTTTTTTCCTAGTGTTGAAATTATTTATTTATTTTTAAAATATGAATATTAAGAATTTAAAAATATGAATATCAAGAATTTAAGTATTGTCTAAATAATGAATTCATTCTGGGAACAAAAATATTCCCTTGACACCCACTCTGGATCTGCTGAATCATCAAGATAAGACGGTGATCCCATATAGCAACAGTCATACTACATAACATGAGTTTGAGTAGCAAAGTTATAGAGTATTTCTTAGAGCAAAAGGCAGGTGATTTACCTGTGCCTCTGAATAATTCAGATCATAGAATCATAGATAGTTAGGGTTGGAAAGGACCTTAAGATCATCTAGCTCCAACCACACCAGCATAGGCAGAGATGCCTCACACTAAACCATGTCACCCAAGGTTCTGTCCAACCTGGTTTTGAACACCACCAGGGATGGAGCATTCACAGCTTCCTTGGGCAACCCATTCCCATGCCTCACCACTCTTACAGTAAAGAATTTCCTCCTTATATACAATATAAATTTCCCCTGTTTAAGTTTTAACCCAAAAGAGACTTTGTTTATATTTGAGGCTTAAATTTAAGAGACTTTGTTTATAGATGAAGACAAAGAAAGACAGATAAAACATTTTAGTTAGCATAGGCTACACTTGCCTAGCTCTACTTCTAATAAAACTGATAAACATCTTCTAGAAAAATTCTTCCTTAAACACCTTCTAGTAAAATAGTCATCCTTAGTATGCAGGTATCAAAAAAGACAATATTCCTACTGAACAGATGCAGACTTGAATGCTCACTTCACCATTCTTTGAGCATGCACTTCTCAAGGCAAATTTGGCAGTGTGACCTAAATTTATGATTTGTGAAAATATCCTTTCTGCTTCCAGCGTAGCTAGGCATAAGCTAAGTTTCCTGTGGAGCTGCATACTCAGGGAGAGTTTTAGAAAATTCCAGAAAAGACCCTAACTTTAAGTATAGAGAATCAAAGTCATATTATCCCAAAATGCAGCTTTTGCTGTCCACCACAAGCCATTTGAATTGATGTAACTATACTGCTGACTGACTCACTCTCCCAATAACTGGAACAAATATCCTGCAGATAAAATTGTTGTATATATGAAGCTGTTTTCATAGCATTTTTTTTTTTGACTGATAAGCTTTCTTGAGTCACCTTTTTTACCTTAAATTTAAGCCTTTTCACTGAGCATCTGTTAGCTAAAATGAAGCCTGTAATAAACATTTATGTCCCTCTTTATGCTGACTGTTGTTTACACCTATGTGGCAAAGCTGCAGGAATATAGCGAATATTTATGTAGCAAGAAATTGCACCTCCAGCCTATTAAACACTGAGTGGAGCAGTTGGGATTCTCTAAATGTATTCAGGCCACTAGCTGCATCCATTATTTATCTGCATTACTAGGTACATTTACAAAGATTGCTCACTCTTTCTGCTCTAACACCTGAGGACAGCTGAATGGGAGCACATCGTTTTTAACCCCCTCAACACCCCCATCCCTTTTTAATTGCATTCTGCTTTGCATTCTCATTATGATGAAGTAGCAATTTAGAAAGTCAAAACCACCACGTTTCTTAAGGGAAAGATGCTACTTTAGAGCTTACCAGCTACGCTTAATAATTTATCTATGTTACAAAAATACCAGTCAGAGACGCTTCTGTTAAGTAATCTTTTGGGGTACTTTAGCAATTCTAACCGTTGTATGACGTAGGTTTTGTCTGAAGAAAGTCACAAACTAAATTAAGACAGAAATTAGAAGTATAACGTCAGGGAAGAGGACAGAAAAGGAAAAGAAATCTAAGATCTGTTGGTTACATAGATTTACTTCAGAAACTACTGATGAATCCATTGCCTGCCAGTTATATTGAAATGATTGAAATTAAAAGAGTTATCTTTATTCCCTTTAGAAATTCCTATCTGTGCAAAGGTATTTAAACTAGTTTTGTTGTGTTTTTTTTTTCCCCCTGCATGTAAATTTGATTCTGGCAGGACTATTCCCAATGCTGAGTGAAAGTACTCAGCACTGGAAAGGTAAGAAGAAGGAAAAGAGTAAATTATTTCAAGTCTATAAGTACTATAAGCTGTAAGATGAAGAGTAGGCTTCAAAGTCAGCTACAGCACCTCGATTCTGGCATTTTCCAGTTACATTTTGGGTAACAAAAAATCTTAAAATACAGCTTATGATTCCTAAGGAGAAATAAGATCAGGAAACCTGATTACAAACTCATATATATATATATATATGCACATATATATGTATGCATATCGATATCCATATCCATATCCATATGGTCCTTAGTGATGTGAACTTAGCTGCCTGTATGATTTCTAGGTTAAAAAAGCATCCATTCCCCAGTTTCAGTTATTTCTTGAGATACAATTCAGAGAGCTTCAAGCCTTTAACTAACATGTTTAAGCACATTTCCAAAGGTGCTCCACCCTGTTATCCATTTGTAAATATACTTGATGCTCTCCAGAGCTATCATTTGGTGAAAAATTTATTAATTCCATTATACAAAAAATCTTATTGAACATAGTGGCATAGAAGTAATATGTTTGCTGCAGTGTACTTGTGTAGCTCACAAAATATTTCTTTTCCAATACTAATAAAGACTGTAGGCCTTGTACTCACCTGGCAGTGTAAGGTTTGAGGATTTGCTGGAGCTTGCTTTAGCTTGATATGGCTAGCTTTTTAGCTTTTTCATACGTCCATACCCACAGCATAACAAACAATAGCCCTTGAAGGTAACTCGGGATACTGACAACTCACTGTTGCACCCCACCAACTCTATGCTCTGGAAACACAGCTATTGTCAGCCTAAGAACCAAGAGAAATTTTAGAAAATATATAGGTATTAGTAAGTTCTCTTTCATAACCAATTTTAAAATACTATTATTAAAGAGTTTTTTTCGGTATTAATTTGAATTACTAGTATTGCAACCAGAGTAATAATAGCTGCTTATTGTGTTCTAATTAGATTATTAAGATTTCAATTAGAATAAGAAATTATTGGCACTATATATAAGGTTCACTATATTTTTGCTTATAACAATATTTTGGGTGTTGCATTGAATACATACATACTAAACAGACTTGCAAACTTAAATTAATTATTTATATGCAATTGAATATACGTGCACCAATACAGCCCTGAAGTACATGGTAGTCTTCTGACAAATAGTGTGCTCTAAGATGTACGCAGAATGAAACGTTCTGGTTAGGAATTTTTTTACATAGTAATGTTCTTCATTAGAACTCTGCAATTCATCTAAATCAAACAAATTAATAGAGGTTAGTTTCAGAACGCTTTTACTAGAACAAAGTAGAGAGAGGTCACAATTATTTGATGAGCTAATTAAGATACTTTCAGCATCTTTTTTACCTCATCAAGATGTAATTTCTTGTATTATAAAGCATACTAACTTATTCTCTACCTGCTTGCCTTAGATTTCAGCACAACCATGAGAATCACAGCATTACCATTTTCAGACTCTTTTCTGCCTACATGAGATTTAAAAAATGCTTAGGAGAAAACTAAGAATGTTATATGTACTTTATAAGCTTGTGTACAGAGATCTGCAATCATATGAGTGCTGCAAGCGTGTGACTGCTTCAATCAGAGCCTAGCCTGATGTTTGCTGAAGCATCTGAATCCAGTTTTGACAGCAACCATAGTCAGAGCTGCCCTGAAACCACATAAAAAAAAAAAAACCCAAACAAACAAATTGTCCATCTATCTTAAAAATATCTATCCATTTAGCCTTAATGTCCTTAAGAAGTACCAAAATTTTCTCCCAAATTTTAAACACAGAAAAGTTGATACCATAAAGAAATGGTTTTGACCATGACAGTATAGTGCTCGTTGCAGAGGTCTGGCTTAAGAGGTACTCTATGAGACTTTCTTTCTATGAGTATTCAGAAAGAAAATTAGGATAGAAGCCATATTATTATTTTCATTCTTTCTTCATGTTTTGATATTGCCCAGAACTCAATTAAAATCAGACCACATTATACTGAGCACAATCAAACCCATGTATCAGAGGAAATTTTATTCCATATGAATGAAAAAGTCTTTAATTGTGCATTTCAGTGCAGCATATACAGTCTTGCAATCATTTGTACTGAGATTATTTTTATTCATAAGTGGTCAGGCCAGTAACATTTTTAAAATGGAAGGGTTTTTATGGAAGAATAAATGTCATTCTCTTGCTTATAAAAAAGCAGCACAGAAAACCAGGTCGGGCAGTGCCAGTTCTGAGAATTGTCATTCTAACAGGATTACTTTGATTATCTATAATCAAAAAACCAGCTTCAATTATCTGTAATCAGAGCTGTTCAAAATGTTTGTAAGAAGTTGTAAGTTCCACTGGACTTGAAACATTTTAGTAGTTTAGAAAGATCGAGTTTGCCCTCTGTGTTGGTGACTTTGGGAACATGATGATGCTAATGACGCAGATTCCTCACCAGCATTATGTAGAATATGCATTACCTCATTTGCAATTTATTTTTATTCACTGTCTGGCAAATGCTCTTCCTTCTTGATAAATCTGCTCAGTCCCCCTGCTAAAACTCTTCCTTTTCTTCCTTATTTTCCCTCCAACACCTTTATGACATTTCCTCTAATCTTTCTCCATCTTCTAAATTCTGTCTCTGTATCTCACCTGAATAGAGGAATAAGTTCAAATGAACCTTCTACTTCACCTGATCCAATTCCCCTTTTCTTCTCGGTTTGGCTGTCCCTGTATTTGTGGTTACTGAAGATGAGATAAAATCCAGACTGAAGATCTTATTTGGTAAATATATTTCAAACCAAGGGTCACCACACTGCAATTTTTTTCAAGAAATCAGACAAATCTTTTAAATGTTAAGACATTCAAATGCACAATAGCTAAAAAGGAACTGCTATAATCAGATAAGTCTTTCACATAGTGCTCATATGTTTGTATGTGTTTGGAGGACTTCTATCCCTTGGTTATTATTGAGTATTGGTATATAATATCATTATATATATATAATATCCTTGGTATTATGAGTGAAAGAGAAGGATTGCAAAAGGTCAAAAATGAAGTGTGATGGAGTATACAGTTTGTCTTGTATGAGCAAGAAAACACTGAATACCTCCCACCTTTTCTATCACTAGTATATCTGCACCCAGATCCACCTTACATCATATTCTAGTTGGTTATTACTGGAGATGAAACACAATACACATATCAGTCCAATGAAAAGCAAAAATTAGGAGTATCCTGGAAGATTTTGCTATTTCTGTTTGTGGTTGCAATGAATCGGAGAGAACTTTCTTTGGAAAGAGAAAAGAAGGAATAAGAAAACTAAATTAAAAAATCTTACTTTTTCTTAAGAAAAAAAGAACCCAAACAAACCATATTCATCAAATTGTAGATCCATTGTATATAACTAATTATGTTTCTTTTCAGCTTTCAGCATAGACTCATATAACATAGGAAAAAAAATAATCATAAACACGCTGATCAGAGAGCACTTTGTGTAGTTATCCTAAAAATCATGAGTTGGAAACCCATACATTTTTGCACTGGAAGGATCATACACTCCACCCATGTTCTCAGA
Organism: Brotogeris chrysoptera; assembly: GCA_030323915.1. NCBI lineage: Eukaryota > Metazoa > Chordata > Aves > Psittaciformes > Psittacidae > Brotogeris > Brotogeris chrysoptera. The sequence goes on along the minus strand of JARCZZ010050360.1, from coordinate 19,815 downwards.
AACTGAAATATTTCCAATGCAGTTAATTCTTATTTTCATTCTTCTGATCTCCAGTTTGCACTATCTAAAATTAGTTATGGGCAGCATGATTTCTGCATCAGCCATTAAAAATGCTCATTATTTAATCCATCTCTCAATTTGTTTTTAATAGAGACTTAAAACAATGATTACAACTGTCACCAGGGTGCCCATTCATTATATACTTCACATGCAGAGAGAATCTTGTTTAATCACCAGAACTTTTCTCTACCAATTCAAATTACATAAAGGCTGGGCAAGTGAGTAAGATGAAAAATTGAATCCAGCTAATGTTATTGATTAGGAAGATCTGACCCCCAAACTAAGTTTCATTAATTATCCTGGCTAATAATTTAGAAAGCAGAAATTTGAATTTTTTAATTACATTGCTTCATTACAAGAACCATCAGTACCATTTATGATGTCTATATCATTATAGACTCATTAGCTGCATGCAGTCTTTAATGTGACAGGTACGGTGTCATCAGCTTATACATGATGATGCAATTTGGGAGTAAATAAAATCGTGGAAGTGTGTAAGTTTTAGGATTGCTAATACTGTCTGCAATATTAACCCAAAGAAAGAACAAAACTGATTAAGGACTCTGCTTTAGGATATAGGTCTCCTGCAAACCAATTTTCAGAATAGCCCACAAATCCTACTGATTTAATCTATAAAATGAAGGCACCTAGATTATCAAACACTACATTCTAGTGGATTTTTCACACCAGACAAATGTGTTATATTGCTAGAAAATGTTTGTTGTATCTTTTGAAATAAAAGATATTTTATTTTTTTACTTGACACCAAAAGATCGAATATGTGACTCAAATGCAGACTCACAACAGAAAATTGAAGGGAAAAAAATAAAAAAGGCCAAAACACATAATATGTCTTAATTCTGCAACATTAATTATAGAGTGTAAGGAATACTGCCAAATGACTTCGGAGGTATCAGTACAGCCAAATCCTGGATTCCATATAAAGTTTTATTTTCTACCGTCTCAAAGTATTCAGAGTAAACTGCTTATCTGATGTTATCCTACTTATGACATTTAGGATATAACTGACTCTTAATGAACCTTACATGCTGTTGCTGAAATGTCAAATAGTTCTCAAACATGTTTTTTGGCTTTGAACACTGACTTTAATATATTTATTTCTGGTGTGTGTTGACTTCAGTACTTTCACTGCCATTAGTATGATGTTATGTGGGATGATTATATGTTCATTCTTCTCAGAAAGATATGCAATTATCCATGCAATGCATGGTTGTGTGGAGTATTTTATTTATTGGAGTATTTTATTTATTGGAGTATTATTTGGAGTATATCTTCTCAGAAAGATATGCAATTATCCATGCAATGCATGGTTGTGTGGAGTATTTTATTTATTGGAGTATTTTATTTATTGGAGTATTTTATTTGGAGTATTCAAATAAGAACAGAGATGTGTGGCAGATCATTTAACTCTCAGAAGCAAATATAAAATATTGATAGTCTTTAAGGGAAATGCATGTGATTTTGCTAACAGAGAAGAGACAGAAAAAGGCATTTAGGCGCAGATTATGCTCCAGCAATCCATGGACACATAAGAGCAGTCTAAAATCAGTCATCCTACTTCTAACTCAAACCTTTTTTTTCTAGTGTGTGTTATCCCAGTGGATTTCACTGTTTGCTATCTATCACTCAGGAAAACAGGACTGTTACATAGAAAGCTCAGGAGGTAAGCATCTTTACAACCTTGTAATTCAAACATATGAGCAGGTAAATACGCTTAAATGCTACTGAGCTACTCTCCAGATTAGCTCAACAGACAGCTCATATTTCAGACTATCTAAAAACATATCAAGGTCTCTGCTCGTAAAGCAGTTGAGCAGTCCTTTGAGCTACCATTTTATTAACCGTCCTGATTGTAATGCATATAAATACATGTATTTATATATAAATGCATTGTAATGTATATAAAATAACAAATATTTGGTTAACATATTTTTTGAACTCAAGTACTGTGCTTGGAAAATGAATTTTAGTGCTGACGTGAAGATGTGAAGAAAAACCACACCCATTTGTTTCCCTCCTAGCTTCCTTCCAATGACTAGTGCTGCCACTTTAAGGCAAAAATTAATAAAAAATATAGTTGTTTAATATTATGAGAGATTTTGATTCAAATATATCTTGGCTTAAAATCTAGAATTTTAAGAATGCTTGTTAAATTTCTTTTTTTCCTGAATGAATTTCAGCAAATTCTCAGGTGGCCTTAGAAAACAATCTTGATATTCCAATGGCAATTCCTCCAGAAGAAGCATACTTCAATAGGAATTAATAACAGAAAATACAAAATGTAACTAAGTCCATGAATACTCAAATGTTAGAAGACAAAGCTAATGAAGTTCAATTCTACTTTCAGGGGAGAAAGGCTAGCTCTACCCTTGTTTATGAGACCTACCACACCTGTAATTTCACACCTTGCAATCTTCTTCAGGAGGAATCTGTGCATGTCCGTCATACATACATGTTAGATGGTTACTGATGATGTAAACAGGAAAGCCTTGAAACATATGCTGTAAAGGTATCTCTCTGATCAGATGTGAATTCCTGTTTGACTGTCAAACCTGGATTTCAACCTGGAGACAGGTTGAAAAGATCTGTGACTAAGAGCGACAGCTCTGTCCTCAGGACCAGGAGTATTGGCTAATAGCATGTTTTGCTCTGGCTTTCTCCCTGGAGAACCAGAAATAAGAAACAAAATTTCTAGGAAAATGGGGAGATAAATGTGTGGGAATGCGTGTGTGTTTCTAACTTCAAGCCCATAAATTACACGATTTTAATAATAAAGAGCTACTGATTCCTTTTGCAAAAGAGGACAGTTAAAGATCATAACATACCGATGTTCAACTTCAACTTAACTGTGTCATGGTTTAAGCCCCTCACCCACGAAGTTTTCTCACTCATTCACTCACTCACTCACTCACTCACTCACTCACTCACTCACTCACTCACTCACTCACTCCCCACTCTTTCTTCCCCCAGTCCTGGGAGGATGGGGAGGAGAATCTAAAGAATGCAACTCGCACAGGTTGAGATAAGAGCAGTTCAGTAACTAAGGTGTAACACAAATCACTACTGCTACCACCAGTAATAACACAAGAGAAATACAAGGAAAGACAATACAACTACTCACCAAGCCCGACCCAGCCAGTGCATCCCCCAGCAGCAAATCCCCCAAATGCACCACCACACCCTTCCAGATCTCTGCTCTCCATTTTCACATCCTGGATATGATGTGCTGTGGTATGGAATAACCTCTTTGGTCAGTTTGGGTCAGGTGTCCTGCCTCTACTTCCTCCCAGCTTCCCCTCCTTCCTGTCAGAGCATGAGACTCAGAAAGTCCTTGGTCAGACCAAAATATTACCAAGCAGTAACTGCAAACACTGGTGTTATCAGTGCTGCTCCCAGGCACAAAATCAAAAACACAGCGCTGCACCAGCTACCAAGGAGAAAAATGACTGCTACTGCTGAACCCATGACACTGTAGAATATAGGAACCGTTAATTCTCTTCTGGAATAACTGTTGGACTTCAATGGTTACTGGCTAGAGACCCACTATACTGGATTTCTCTCTCCTTACCTGATAGATAGATATAACTTCTCATTATAGCCTCCAAAATACTATCTATTGACAGAACAAGAAATAAGCACATCTTCGCAGGAGACATTGCTGGGAATTTAGCTGGAGAGTCTGGAGGGATATGGGTTTGCCGGAGCTGTCACTGCAGACTTGTTCTGGCAGAGTTCTGGAGGGAAAAGTGGAACAGCCAGAGGTATTATATCCAGCCCTGGCAGATATGTGTGGGGTCTCAAACACAGGAATAAAAGACTGTACTGTAACTGGAAAGTGAGGTGAATTCAAGAAGAGCCAGTTGCTCACTAACATCCTTAATTACTTCAGAAACATCCGATTAACACATTTTATAAAATAGAGAGAGAAATGCTTTAAACACATCCGTTGAACTCAGTATATGGTAAGGCTTGCTTGCAGGTTGAGCCCCAGGAGAAGTCAGAGCCCTCTGAAAGGTGAGAGAACATCTTTGTTTTCTTTATGTTTCCTCTGCCAAGAGTCAACAAAAGCTCAGCTAAAAAGAAGAGCCAAAATGTTATTCCCTGTGTGAGAAAGAGAAGTAAAGAGATTTGCACTTTGAATAGCAATAAGCTACAGACTCCGTTCCTGATTCAGGGCTTCATTTCCCCCCCCAAAAATGATTTTTTTTTTCCCTTATTAAGCAGCAAAGGATCCTGCATTGTTAAATAAGGGCATTTCAGAGGATAGAGATCAGTCAAGACAAAGGGCATATAAAATGTATATATATATTTTTCCATGAAGCTTTTTAATTCATCCAAATGTTTCCTGTTTAGTCTGTCCTGATGAATCTGAGACCATGTTACTCCCTATGTATTTGCAGTGTTGTTGATTAAAGCAACAGGATTATTGATAGCAACATTTAATATCAGTAGAATTTGCAAATTCTAAAATTACAGTCAGACCAGCTTCCTAAGTCAATTAGATTCACAAGGCCAAATTTGTATTGGATGTCTTCAGTACAGTTTTGCTTAGGTGGCATTTGCTCAGATGTTAGATAGCAGTGTCAGGTTTGTATTTGGTCTGCAATAGATTAGTTCCAGGTTCATTCAGCTCCTGAAAGCCATCCCAGTCTTTCCCTGCTAAAAAAAAAAAAACGATGGAGAAGGACCTGTGAAGTATAACTGTATTTCCTTTGATGGATGGGTATCTGGGATATGCTTTGGCTCACAGTTTAGCCAAGACTAACACTCTACTTTTGCACAGCAGTAACTATAATAAATTAAATTCATATTATACAGAGTTCTGTTCTAAAGTTTACAGAAGAGATATTGCCTCTTCTATGAAATCCAACAATGATTAAAATTAGTGATTATAAAAAATGGCATTACACTTAAAGAGGCAGTCAAGAGAAATGATAGGTCAGATCCCTTAGGTATATCTTTAATTCATAATCTCTCTATTAGGCTCCTCTGTGCAAGATATCAAGACACCTTTTCTTCTTGGTCTTAAAATCTATCTGTAAAATCAATTATCCCAACATCCCACGGGAGCCGGCTGAAGGTCTTTCATTCATTGTCCTTAATATACCGTAGGGACCTGATAAAACAATTGAGGATTGACATGTCAGGAGAGGTTTGTCAGATGAAGTCATCTTTAAAGTCATCCTGCCATGTCAATAGAAAGGGATAAAACACTTCAATACTTCCACAGACTGAACTGGATAGTCTCAGTTTACATCTGCTGTGGTTTATCCCTCTGTGGTAGTATGAATTTTGAGACTAAAACATAAATTTACATGTCTGGATGCAAGTTTTCCCACATGTTGTAGGTATTACATTGTAGGTATTACAATGTCGATCACATTATTATCAATGGATATTTACTCAGTATAGTCAATAGAGCCTAAATAGCAATGGGATTGCCCTGAAAATAGCCATTGGATTACTGACTAAATTATCCTTATAGATGCACATACACTTCTCCTTCGGATCTGTTGGTTTGTTCAGTGCTTCTGTGTGCAATGTGAATACATACAAGCAAACAAACTAAAAGCCCAATCCTGTAAGTACATACAATATTCACCACCAGGTCTCTGTGGGGAATTGGAGAAGGAAATCAAAGGCAAAACTAAATATTGTTAAAAGGAATGAAATATCAACCTTGTACAGGAAGTGCTATAACCTGATTTTCATGCTTGATCACAGCTGAAATACTGTCCATACTGAGTATAGGATTGTGTATTCCAGCCTATTGCCTTCATAAATCAAAGTTGCCGCTGATCCTCCTATGCATTTATTTAGAATCAGTTTGTGCTAGCCTTTAACTCCATTTTACATCCTTTTCCATCTACATAGTACAGCTACTTATAGCAGCACTGATTGCATGGTTTATCATTCAAATACTTAAATTTGAATTTCTGCTACTTTTAGGCGTTTCTTCCAAAGGTTAGATGCAGCCATAAAGTTGGACTTCTCTAGGCTAATTTAAAAATGTATTTCTACAGATACTTTCTTCTCCCTTCTTCCTTTTGTAACTTTTATGTCTTAGGTTATAAGGCTGGTTGTACTGGGACTTTTATGACAAAGTTCAAATGGATACAAATCAGAGCTGAAATCCAGCTGCTGCCATTGATTTAATTTTTGTTCCAATCCAATTTTGACAGAGTACATCAGAATACAGGGACTGCTGTATTCCAGCTGCATTGAATACAGCAGAAAATTGAACTGGAGTTCTCTGATAGTTTGCAATATTCAGGCACATAGTTTAAGCATTTCAAAACCTCTTAGACACCCTAATGAAAGCCCAAAGGGATACACTGTTGGAAGTTGAAAATAAAAGAAAGCATTTTCTAAATAACAAGCAAGCCTTTCTTACAGTTGGGTGCAGTGAAATGTCACTAGAATTACTTCACCCATTAATTGGTAGCTTTTGTTTGCTTCTTAAAGAAAGACTGATCCATGTGAAAATTTTTAAAAGAGTTTTAAACTTGCCTCAAATTTTATGCTCACATTAGTTGTCTTCGTATTTGACTATTCAGTTTGTGAACATGACAATATGGTGACACAATGGTAAGAGCACATTTATATTAGTGCAGAGTAAGGATCAGTTACAGGGAAATCCAACTAAAATAATCTCTAGGGGTTTTGTTTGTTTGTGGTGGGTTTTTTTTTGGGTTTTTTTGTTGGTTTTTTTTAGAAATATTATAACAAGAAAACCAAGATATCTGAGAAAATTTATAGATCAGTTTGTGCCTAATTTTTTTGCTTTCGGGTGGATTTTCTTGGAGTATCAACTCAATCATTACACCTGAAAATACATAAATCTGCTGAGATTTGATGACACCGAGAACTGCTGAGGTGGAAGCTCCAGTACAGGAGTCTTGTTTATGAAGACCCCTTTCAAAGTTTTGAGGAGTGCACTTGGGCTTTGCCATGCATAACCATCAGCACAAGCCAAGAACCCACACATTCCTAATGTTAGAATCATAGAATAGTTAGGGTTGGAAAGGACCTTAAGATCATCTAGTTCCAAACCCCCTGCCATGGGAAGGGACACCTCACACTAAACCATGCCACCCAAGGCTCTCTCCAATCTGGCCTTGAGCACTGCCAGCTATAAAGCATTCAGAACTTCCCTGGGCAACCCATTCCAGTGCCTCACCACCCTTACAGTAAAGAATTTCTTCCTCATATCCAATCTAAACATCCCCTGTTTAAGTCTGAACCCGTTACCCCTTGTCCTATCACTACAGTCCCTAATAAAGAGTCCCTCCCCAGTATGCCTATAGGCCCCCTTCAGATACTGGAAGGCTGCTATGAGGTCTCCATGCAGACTTCTCTTACTCCTTCAGAGCTGTATGGGGGTCTGTGCACAAGAATCTTTCTCTAATTCAGAACACTAACGGTTCTGTGTTCAAATTTAACTTCAGCTTTCCTATAAAAAGGCCAAATAAAATTATTCTTTTCCATACTTGGATATAAAATGTTCCCATACTAATCAAATTCCAATAAACTAAATCAGTAGAGCATAATTTTGCAAGTGTATATACTGCACTATAAATCAGAAGCTATCATTCCCATCACTGACTCTATACCAAGTTAGTCCATTCAGAACTATGGAGACAGAACTATGAACTGTTCTTGGTTATAGATATTTTCCCATTTTGATCCATTACTTGGGACTCCTAGATCCTACATTGTGGACAACAAAACTGCTAATACAAGCTTCTGAGCACACATCTCAAACTGCAATTCAGGGGATATCAGGCTAGGGTGAGGCAGAAACATCAAATCATAACATCATCAAACGAATGTCTAGTGAACCTCTGACTCTTTAAGTCATCACTTAATCACATGCTTATGGTAATAAAGAAGATGTAAACATGCTCTTCTTGTTCCTGCCCTTTTCATATACTTCTTAACATAGCGTCGTTACTGAGAAAGCATGAGACGCTCATAGCTACTGAACTTCCTTCCCAATCCCAGAGTAGGGAAGGGAAGAGAGATTTAAACACTGTAGTTATTTAAAGCTTAAAGCTGAAGAAGCTTCTATGGAAACACAGGTTTCAATCAGAAACAAGATTAATGTCGCAGTGAAAATATCTAGTCCCTGCTGTGGAGACTGCTAAACCAGCGCAGAGTTTGACATGATTAACGTGACAGTATTATGTGCTTTAAAAGTGTCCTGGCTCCTTGCAGTGACCCAGCCCACCAGAATTAAAATAATATCTACTCTAGTCTGCTACAAACATTTAGATATTCCTAGACAGAATCAGTGAGATAAATGCCATATGAAATAGTAAACTAGATCACATCTCCTGTTCTTCAGAATAAAACGCTGTCAGACATACTGCTGAATGAAACTGTCAGTCTGACTTCATAGAAGGGAAATGACATTTTCTATGGTACAGGGAAACCTCTTTGGGATTGTGGTAGCTCTTGCTATGCCTTGAAAAGAATGTTATTCTGCATTATCCTCATGAGACTTCAAAGCCTCACAGCTATTCATGGCTTCTCTGTGGTCTTAGCATGTTCCTGTAACCATATCCATACCTGAAAAATAATCCTCTACCCAGACAGAATAGTTGACTAGTAGTATTATGAAAAACACCACCTGTCATTTTAGGATTCATGTCTCATGTCAAATGCTACTGAGAGATTGGCTGGCTATTCTCTTTTGCCCATGAAGCAACTAAGAATAACTGTTATTTACATGAAGTATTTACTATTTTCTTTAATCTGAAATAAATATCACCCAGTTGAACATATGTTTGATGTTTTGGGGTAGAGTAAGTGACAATTCTCTGTGAGGAAACCAACTATCAGTAGAGGAAGAATAAGACAGGCCTAATGCTGTGCTGTCAAAAGTAGGTGTTATTTGGTAACTCTGTAAATCAAAACTATACAAATGCTCTAGAAGGAACTGTGTGAAGAAGTTTTGATAAATTATATTTTCACCTCTCTGTATTTCGCATTTTCCTGAAATAAATATGGATGGATTATGATTTACTTAAATTTAATTTGAAACAAGGTCTTCTATAATTTCCATAGGTAATTATTTTTACTTAGATTTATGACTGCCTTGCAAGTATTCAAAAACTATGAAAACAAGAACACTTACTTTCTGTTTGCTCAACTGTACACATCTGTTTCTGGACTATGTGGAAACAAACTCACTGTTTGGTTTAGCAATTCTGTTTTAATGTATATAATATGTATTGTTTAAATTAATTTGAATACTAGTCACCTTTCAGAAGATAATCCAAGATGTGTATCCATTTCAAAAGAAAATTGTTCCCAATTTTGAAAAATATTTGGTCTATTTTTAAGAAGATCAGCATATTTCTACACAGTTTTTCCAGTACTGCTGAAGACTTATATAATGAGTTGTCACTGAAATTAAAGGTACTCTCTTTATCTGTCTGTGTGTCTAAGGGTCTGTGGGTTGTCTTTATTTCCTAATCAAATGGCAGTATGAGAGATTATGCATCCCTTACTTTTCCACTCTTGTTACAAGTTATTTTTTCTGCCACTCCAGTTCATACTTGATAAAGACCTTCATTGCTGAGAAAAATAATTTCTGAACAGCTTTGAAATATTTCGCAAGTAAATAGATATAAACGCAATGTGTCATTAAACCTGAGATAATGTCTTCCTTGCCAGATGATGTCTAAAAATATTCAGTCAAAACCCCACAATAAGCAGGTAATTTAAAAATCAGTTATATCTAAATTATTTTTTTAGGTTAAAATACAGTAAACTAAAATAACCCCAAATATTTCATATCAGTTATTGTCTTGCCATGAGTCTCTTCATATTAATAAAATTCACAGCAGACAGACCTACGATTGATGGGTAGTAACTGTAGCAAAAAAAGTGTATCAGTGAATGAAATGGCAAAACAGCAGCTAACATTTACTAAATTCAAGCTCAATTCTGCAACCATCTGTATCTCATTTAAAGCAGATCAAACTGTTGTCTAGAATTTTGAGAACAGTAAATTAGAAAAGGTTCCTAGCTAATAGGATGCCTATTTTGTAAACTAGACATCAAAGACTTCTCTGCTTGCAGAATAAATAAATCCCACTCTTTTCAAATCAGTTTGCAGTTACTCTGAATTTATAAGGATCATTTCTTAGACTAGGGTTAACTATGGTTCCCCCAGTTGTACATACTAATCAGCTTTGCATTATTTAATGAGTTAATATTTACTCTCTTTTCTTTCAAAGTACAGAGGGAGAAGTGATTGGGGGATAGCTCACAGGGAGCTAGACAAATATACTTATTGTTTTGAAAATAGAAATACAGAAATACAATATGTTACATACATTTGGACAACACTGTGTTATATCTTTTTATCTTTTAAATATAATTCTTGAAAGTGACCAGGCATTGATACACCTTAGGAGTGCAGCTGGGATTAGTATAATATGATTCACAAAGGATGTACAGGGGAAAAACATTTGCTCTGATATCTAATGCTAGCTATCTGCAGTACTGTTGAAGGAAGTCTACTGTTCTGTACTCCTCTTCCAGGCAACTTATCTTTTGATAATATTCCAAAAGGGCTGTTGCTTTACATGCCAATTACACATACAGACTGTATAGGCTACTTGTTTGCAGACTGCCAATCTGTCCATCAGGGCTACGAGGCAGAAGACCCAGGGTCCAAAAGCAGCCCACGTTCAGAGCTGCTCACTGGAACAGGCTTTATAAGAACAGACAAAGGTTGAGTTCCAGTTCTTCTTATGGAGATCAGAATCACAACTCTCATCCAAAAGGGGAAAATTAATTTCTTGGTATGAACAAAGTAAGTTTTGACTGTTTTTTGTTAGGATACAAGTTTGCTCATGAAAGACTTTTACTCTATATTTCTTAAAAAATTAAGTGACAAACATTCCCCATTAAAATATCACGTGAAAAAGGGTTTTAATTTAGGCTGCATTAGAATTTTTGAGAATGAGCTTGAAGAGCTTTTAAACCAGCCTGTGAAAGAATGTAATTTCTTATCTATGAGTTGATATAAACACATATTTTCTCTCATAGGTTTTACAGTAAGGATATTTTTTGGGGAACTGTATTATTGCCTAGAAATCAACCTATAGGTTTGGTAAGTTCCGGATAAGCTAAGTCACACATTGCTTCTTCCTACTCTAATCACAGTGTGATGCTTACATGCTGTGCATGTTTATACTATTCCCTTTCTTAAGGATGCATCACTGACTGTGTCTTACCCTGCTCTTACATTGCAAGGAGTCTGGAGTAGGGTCTGAAGAACTTCATAGCACAATGGGTTTTTTCTCAACAAGCCTTATACTGGTCTAATGATAAAGTACATATTTTCTTTGGGGAATGGAGAGAAAAAAAAAAACAAACAAACAACAACAAACCAAAGCAAACTAAAACTGTAAAAGAAGAACAAGAACACTCATTCTTACCCTGACTATTTTCTGCGTCAGAAAATTCAGGATGTGCTGCTGGCTATGTCTGTATGTATGCAAACATGTATGTATGAATCAAGCTGTCCTGCTTTTCTGGGTTCCTTCAGCCCAGATTGATATGCTTTCCTGTGACCATTTCTGTGTTTACATGAATCCCAGCCATTACTCATATTCTGGCCAGCTGCAGGGATCGCCTGTGTGATTGACATACAGGCTGTTGAAACCTACAGAAACTAAGGGTGAAGTGCCAAAGCAACAGCTCTAACCATGGTTGCACTGAGCTGCCACCCTCTCATGTGCTGAGGGACTGTGAAGAAGTCAATGGTGATTTAGCAATATAGAAGGGAGCCATGTAAAAGAATAAAAACACTTAAGGAACTGACTGTTTAGCTCGAGCTTGGAGGTAGCTGGGCTTACTGCAAAAGATTAAAGATGGCAAATGGTGAATGCATATTTTTCCACTGGTGATCATAGAATCATAGAATGGACTGATGTAAGAACATATGGCAGTTATTCTCTCTCTGTCCCTTCTGAAGGACGGTATTTCAATGCCCTGGTATGGATGTGTTACAGTCTCCTTGTCTGTGCATGGGAGATTGGTGGTGTCTTGACAGTTCACACAGCTTTCAACTGGAAAAGATCATGCATTTTTTTTCTGTAATTAGCCATGAAAACTGAAACATTGTCCAACATGAAAGATATAACCCTCTTCTGAAGGGAAATTTATCACAAGAACTCTGCGTCTCTCATGGTCTAACTAGCTAGTGAAACTTCCTTAATGTTGAAGGAGAAAGTAAGGACTCCTACTTCAGCACCCCACCAGAAAAGTTTCATATTATTTGGCTTCCAGAAGCTCTGGAAATTCATACTGAGAAGCTTACATACATACAGTATGAAGTTATTCAAGATCAAAGAATACAGTTTTCTTATTCTCACTAGACATTACAAAGCTATCTCTAGCACTAATCATTTGCAGTGGTTTATATTCTTCTTTATGGGCTAGTATGATAGGAAGCCCATCCCCCTTTCAGGCAGGTGATGAAATGAAGTCACAAATACAAAAGTGGCTTTGTAAAGCAGTACACAGAAAAGGGAGAAAAAAAGGATTTTTTTTTTTTTCACATGTCATGGTACAATAACATCTTTCCCTTCAGGATCTCAAAGCACTTTAAAAACTCTGTAATTAAGTTTACCATCTCTCCATGTAGTATAAAAGATTTTTAATGACTTAACAGAAGAAGAGAGAGCAAAAATGTGAGCAGGAGGTAAACCGATCTTTGCTCATTTAATGCATAATGAGAATAAAAATATTCACAATTTAATAACTGTTTTTATTTTAATTGTTCATAAAGAACAATCTTTCCCTTTCCTCCCATAATTACAGGGTAGACACATGCAAAAGTGTGAAAAGCTGTGGAGCTTGGGATCACCCACAGTATGGCAGGTTAATTCCATCAGTTTCCTTCACCACATCATCCAGCATTCTATTGAAGGTCTGAAGTTCTGTTTCCATCCACTATTGTCTCCTGATTTAGTACTTCAATTTACCTTACTTGACATACTTTCACTCTCCCAAGTGTGTGTTGATTACTTTTTTGTTATGACTGTGTGAACCAATCTCAACAGAGAGAGAAAAAAGAGAGAGACAAGATGTGTTGTATCAATTGAAAAGTAAGGAATTTCATGTGAGATAGTCTTCACACCAGACAAAATGTAATCAGTGAACTAAGGATTCGAGAAATAACAGCATTTCATATTGTTATAAAATTACTTAGAATTAAAGCATGAACTGAAATTATTTTGTTGTTTTAAAGAATAATTTTTCATTTCCCCTCCTCTAGTCTTCATAGTCTGCTATCAAATCTGCTCAGCAGGGAACATTTTTACGTCACAAAGCTGTATTTTTAGTTGATCGATTGGTTCTTTATCAGGTCAGAGGGGTAGCTACGTTTTAAACTGGAAGAGACATCTGCAGCCAAAAAAAGAGTCTCTCCATTACACTACAGAAGACAGAAATGACAATGTCTATCTTTGTGCTCCGTGAGTTCAATGACTGTCAGCAGGGGCCAGGAAGTATTATCACCCCAAGCAGTACACACAGAAATTCAGATGAATATTTTCCTACAGTCTTTTAAGAAGAGCTAGTGAATACCATTAATTTTTCTGCTTCTGTTCCTAAAACATCCTAAGTCCTATTTAACTGGGTTTGGGGGTTGTGTTCTGTCATATGTGTGTGTGTGTGTGCATGTGTTGACCATTTAAGCTGCAAGACCCAAGAACAGGAATTGTACCTGTGCTATGACTTTTTGCAGCACTGGGCACACTAGGAACTCGGTAGAGTTCTCCTACTCCTGTAGTGCAAACAAACATTATTTTTAAATACTAAGAACAGTAACAGTACAAATTTATCGCAATTCACTTCAACACCTTAGATCTTCCTCAGAAATCAGTCTCACCTGTAGCTGTTGTGCACTGGCCTTTATCTTTGTTGCGATACTAATTTTACCCCTCATCAGTAACAGAGGTTTCTCAACACCTTAAAAAGAAACACCTCTCTTGAGCATATCACTCTTCTTAGGCAATATTGCAACTGTCTGTTCTGTGAAATGACCCAGAAAATCTAAAGGTGCCAGCATGTTGTATGTTCTATAGCTGCCTCATCTTAGGCGGCCTTAGATCTTCAGAAAATTTGAGACAGCAAGTGTGTCAAGTGTTTGGGAGGATTATTAGGGGCTTTCTTTTGCTTGTCTGTTTGTTTTCATTCTGACTGGTATTAATACATTTTGTGTTTGATGAGTAAAAAAAAGTTAGTTCATTCAGATAACACCAGCAATGATGGATCATCAGCAGCAGTAGCTGCGACTACATAGGCATGAACAATGGTCTGGAACCACCTCCCAGCTCTGTTGCAATGAAGAGAGCTCAGAGCTGGTCTAGCTGCTGTTCCAGGGCACTTCCATGATGTTCACACAACACTGTTCACACATATCAACAGTTTCTGAATGATTTTTTTTTTACTCATTCCCTTTGGTAGCTGGGCTAGCCAACAGTTCATCTGAAACTTGATCCCCTGAGAATCTATCAAGAGAAATTGCTGCATGAAGGGACATTTAGATGGCATCAGGGAACAAGGACAAATACGCCCTTAAATTCAGCAGAACTCTATTTTTAGTACATGGCAGTTATGGAATTAAGGATTGCATTTAATTTATGTTAAAATAAGCGTTGTTTAGTATTTTTTATGTTCTGTGTTTCTGTGGCAAAATTATTAGAGTGAGTTAAAATTGTTAGAGTGAGTTAAAATTGTATTAGGTATATTTTATATTTTAATTATAATGTAAAATAGATGGACTTGCAATGATCACTGGAAGACTGAGTGCCTTAACCAACTTCACAATTTAGCCCCTGCAAGCCTCAGTGCATCTGGACGCACAGACTTGCTGAATACAGTATCCTCAGCACTGGAGTCAATATCAGTACTTCCCCACGCTTACCTAAAAAGGCCTAGAGACAAACAGTGCATTTACTCAGTAAGCAAAATAAAAGGATCAGTTTTGTAAATTCCTGTTTCTCCTCAGGAAATGTATCCTCCCAAATCTGTAGAACACATCCAGAACCTGCTCCTCCTCTTGCTGATGTCAGGGTAAGCCATGAGTCACCAGTGAAGTATGTAGTGCTACAGCAGAATCAGAATGGTTCCCTAGTCCCTCCTTCTGTGCTCATTTTGACAGGTTTTACACTGCTGTGTACAACTGCCAAGTTCAAGTAATTTGCTCCCTATTTTCATTCATGTAACTGAGATCCCCATCTTGCCTTTGAGGTGATGTGTCAAAAGATGACTAAAATAACGTATCACCTCTAGCTAACAAAGATATCCTTGTGGATATATATATGCAGCTATAATGCCAAATTATTTTGTCTCCGTGTCTTTTTTCCTTTTAGCTCTCTTTTGTTTGATTTTCTTTCGGGGCGCGGGGGGGGGGGGGGGTGGGGGGGGGTTGGAAAGGCACCCTGGTCTCCTCATTTGTAACCAAGTCATCTCTTCAACTCTTCAACACCCTAGCATTTTCTCTGCAAATATAGATGAAAACTAGCATGACAGCAATAGAGAAACACTCATTTGCATGACAAATGACAACCTTATCAAGTTCTTAAAAGCCTTATCTGATGCATTCAGGCACAGTCTCTGCATTTGAAGTAGCATCCAGGTGCCTGAAGAAAGGAAGGTCTGAAAGTGCCAAATCACTTACTGCAGTAAAAATAGGTGAAGAAGAAAACTAAATACAGTTGTCCTCTAAATTTAGCTGACTTTAAATGCAGCTCAGATGTGGATGAAGGACAGAAGTGTGTGAAGGAATGGGAGCATCTCTATCACCTCCCATTGAGAATGCAATCAACAGAGGGTTGCAGCACAAAACCTAAAAACCCACAGATAGATTTAACTTGCCTCCAATGTGACACAACGTGAAAAAAATCCCATCTGTCTGGGTTCTACATTACTTTTTTTTTTGTTCTTTAAATAGACTGATCTCCATGCTGCACATAATTGCGTGTCGAAACCATAACTAAAATGATGCTGAAAGCTCAAGGTTATTTAATTTAGTGGGTGTTATGGTTTAACCCCAGCTGGTAACTCAGCACCACACAGCCATTCGCTCACCCATCCCCTTCACCTCCCTCCCAAGGGTGGGATGGGGCAGAGAATTGGAAGAATGTAAACTCTGTTGGTTGAGATATGAACAGTTTAATAACTAAAGTACAATATAGTAATAATAATTATAATGGAAATAACAAGGGGAGAGAATATAAAACTGAAAGGGAAAGGAAATAATAAACAATAAACACAAGTGATGCTCACCAGCTGCCGACTGATAACCAGCCCTGAGCAGTGACCCAGTCCCTTCCACCTAACTCCCCCCAGTTTATATATTGGGCATGATGTGCTGTAGTATGGAATACCCCTTTGGCTAGTTTGGTCCAGGTGTCCTGTCTCTGCTTCCCCCTGCCTTCCTGTGACCCTCTTCACTGGCAGAGCATGAGAGACTGAAAAGTCCTTGATCAGGGTAAGCACTACTTATCAACCACTAAATCCATCGGTGTGCTATCAGCGCTGTTCTCAGACTAAAGTCAAAAACACAGCACTGCACCAGCTAGTAGGAAGGAGAAAAAATAACTGTTAAAGCTGAACCCAGGACAATGGGGAAGTTTCACTCTAAGCTGGACAACAGTAGACAGTTTTACATCTTTCTGTCCTTCACCTTCCTTCGAGATGCAAATATGGAGACATACACACATATTCTGTCTCTGCTATACTCATAAATGATCCTAATGCAGAGATCCTTGGTCTGACAGAAGTCAATAAATAATATCACTGTGGTTAATATTGAATTTGCACCATTATATCGAGAGTGTTGTAAAAAAAATATGTGAATGTTGTAATATACAGAAAATGTTCAGAAAGGATCTTTACAAATGAGCTGTCATCTTTTCCCCCAGTTTGCTGCTGGCAGCAGTGAATACATGACTGCTTAAATTCTAGATCAGTCTCTGCAGGCATTAATTTCAGAAGAAATATCTAAGCTGTGTTATTTTGTACTCACTGAAATGTAAACAAAGCAAAATCATATTACATAGAAATCATACATTTTTTTTAAAAAAAGTGTTATTTACCTAAATTACTTAAAGAAAAAAAGAAATAAGAAAAAGGTCATGCTGCTTGGTACATAAAAAGTTGTTATTTTAGGAAGCAGTAGTTTCCATAGGTCCATATTCAGTTGCATTCTTTTTGCCTCCTATAGCATATTAAGAGTTGGGAGAAAGAATAAGTATTTTCTTAAAACTAAGTGAAATGATATGTAGTAAATTTACCTCTCTCACAGACTACAAGACAAAATACACAACTCATTTGTTACAGAATCAGTAATAACAGAAGTGCAGGTGACTAATTTAATTGTGTAAACTCAGTGAAATAGATAATAGAGAACCAAAAACATAAAAACAAAGAGATAAAGCATTTTTATCTGTCCCAATTACTTTTAAAATAATCACATAGAAGAGGTAGTATAAATTATTTAATTAAACAAATACACACAAGGGATATATACATACACATCTTTGTGTGTGCAGAAAACACGTCAACATGCACAAGTATATATATATGTCTGTGCATTCATAAATGAAAAGCTAGAGAAATGGAAAAAAAAGCATGCAATTCTGTGCTGTTGTGCCTTGGTATATGAAAGCCTAATTGTTTGGTTTTGAGTCATAAACTCAGTGTTGACAGCAGAGATGCTCCCACTGGTCAGGTAGACTCCTGTAGCAAAAAGATGTTAATCCTACCTTCTGTGCTGGATGTAATTCTGAAGAGCTGTGGCATACTGTGCAGCAGCAAGCAGAGACTTTGAACCACCTACTGGAATTACATTCAAGTGTCCTTACCCTGACTTCTTGTTAAGCATTTCAGGTCACACCAGAAAAATAGGAAAAATACGAAACTAGAAAGCAAAAAAAGCTAGTGATTTTCCATGTTTCAGGTTTGTTTATCACGTAAGTATGAATACTTCAAATGAGAGCGAAAGGGACCTTTGTAGTCTAGCAAAAGTAATGCAGTATGTGTTGCTATTGATGTAGAACATGTGTCATCTCTTGGGGTAGTTATCCATAACATTATTTGTGGATTTAGTTCGATCAATAAATACATGAATAGTTACAGTCTTGTTAGTCATATTGTGCTGCTTCACACTCTTTTCCAGAAAGTCCTTCTACCTTTGCAGGTCATGATAAATTAGTCTGTCACCTTTTCTAGTCCACACTGAAGTGATCTTGCCTCCTACCTTCATCTTTCCTTTTCCACATCCCACCCCCTCCCAAAAGCCATTTCCATTTGACTAACATGGAAGTCATTCATTGTATCAGCAGCTTCCCTTTAATCAGAGCACTGCTTCCATCTGAACTAGATGGTTAAATGACTGAGGGTCCATTAAGTGAATTATTTCAAGCTCTTGCCTGTTTCACACATCTGCCCCTAAAGCAACACAGCAAGTAATAATTTTGAAGCACCTCTCAGTATGGTGAGGGAAGCAGACTACATTTTACAACTAGCAGTTAGCCTTAGGGCTTCAGGTATTTTTCTTTTCTCACCACAAATTAACTTGCTTTTTTATTTTTTATTTTATTTTTTTATTTTAAAGGAAAATACAGGCTTTTTCCAAGGTTCGATGCCTGACACTGCTATTTTGTCTTCATATACTATCCCCTGGTTTATAGCATCTTAATATATGGTGTTATTCTGCAACATTTTCTATTGACTCAGTAACGGGACATTCTGGAAAATTATGACTTAGCACGACCAAATACTAGGTAGATTCAGTGGCATCTTCAAAAGCCTGTTACCTCCTTCTACCTATTGAAGTCCAGATAGCTTTGAGAAATGCAGGGGAGCATAGGACAAGGATGTACAAGCTGCATTTTAAGAACTAAGTTATCCTGTAATCTTGATAAATACCAGGACTTCTCTTTTGTGGTTATGCAACATAGTGACAGCAGTCATATCAACACCCATAATATGCAAAAGAAAATAATGTTTAGCTGTATCATGTCATACAGTTAAGCAGTTTGGTCTCAAAAAAAAAGGATGAAGAAAGGATCACATACCAACTTTTCGTCTATTCAGTATAGCAACAGCATTCTATGTGGAAAATTTAGAATACTTCACTGGCTTATTTCTCAGCATTCTAATTTGTCACTTTTTTCTCCCTTTTTTTTTTTTTTTCTAATTTTTAGTATCCAGCTCACCAACCTTCTGTCAGCTTCTTCCTTCTCCTTCTTCAATTTTTGGTTTCTTTTTTTCCCCTGGGACTATGTC
Source organism: Brotogeris chrysoptera (assembly GCA_030323915.1). Lineage (NCBI taxonomy): Eukaryota > Metazoa > Chordata > Aves > Psittaciformes > Psittacidae > Brotogeris > Brotogeris chrysoptera. The sequence goes on along the minus strand of JARCZZ010050360.1, from coordinate 411 downwards.
ATGGTTTAAGTCACTAACTCCTCACACAGTTTTCTCACTCACTCACTCCCCTCTTTTTCTTCCCCCAGTCCTGGGGGAATGGGGAGGAGAATCAAAAAAAAGAATGCAACTTCCACAGGTTGAGATAAGAACAGTTTAATAACTAAAGTATAACACAAATCACTACTGCTACCACCAATAATAATAAAAGAGAAATACAAGAAAAGAATACAACTGCTCACCAAGCCTGACCCAGCCAGTGCACCCCCCCAGCAGCGAACCCCCCAATGCCAAAAACCTGACCATGCCATGCACCCCCAGTCCACCACCACCACCACGCCCTTCTGGATCTCTACTCTCCGTTTTCACATCCTGGACATGACGTGCTGTGGTATGGAATAACCTCTTTGGTCAGTTTGGGTCAGGTGTCCT
>JARCZZ010050352.1:22976-46736 GCA_030323915.1 Brotogeris chrysoptera | reverse complement strand
AAGGAGTGACTGTTTGATGGTGGTAGCATACCCTCGGAGGTAGTAACTTCTAGAAAGACAGAGATGAGCTGTGAGCCAAGCTGAAGAGGAGTGTCCCTCCTGAAACAGCTGATGGGAAGAGTTCATCTACTCAACAGCCTCATAAAACATCCCAGACAAAATCCAGATACTGGCAAAAGCATTTCCAAAGCTAAAACAATGGTGACATTCTTCACAATTCTTTATCTTATTGCCAAGGTTAAAGAACAAATTATCAAGTCAGAACCATGAAACCCATGTTGGGTTTGTGTAAATTCTGTCATTAAGTTTTCAAAAGCTGGGGAGGAGGGTCTTGATACCAGATGCCCTGTATGAGCAATTACACGCCTAGAAGGCCTACTTCACACATTGTATTTTATCCAGGAGATAAAATACGTAGGATGATACTTGAAATACATAGGAAACTTCCTCACAGCCTGCAACTATCTACTCAGGAAGAAGTTTTCTAATGCCAGAAACTAGGATGAGTGACACGAGATTCAGTAACATGGTCAGGGTTTGGTCTAGGCAAAATTAGACAATGAATTATGGACAGTTTTACCAATGGCAAGACTAGAAAAGCATTGGAATGAAAATGGCATGAGGGAAACAGGCTTAGAAAAGAAGAGGTGAATTTTCCATGAACTATTGTCTTTCTGAATGAGAAACAAAAATGAAAATGAAGAAAACATGCTCAAGTTCCAACCCAAATGATGCTCTTGTTATTGAATCAGCAGCTTCTATTTTACAGCTTCTGCCATCCAGGAGATCCAACTAAGCAATCTTAGGAACCTGCCTGGGATTTTAAAATCTTTGCACCCACCGGACAAAAAAAATTATCATAACAGCTGGGCAGCCCTGGAACAAGAGTTTGCTGACACATTATGCATGTCAGCTCCAAAATCAACAAGCCTGCTAACAATCAACTGGAGCACTGGGACCCCAGAATCCAGGGTTTTTCATTCAGCCCCATGTCGCAATCACTTCAGATTCTCTAAAAGTAACAAAGCTGTTATTATTTCGGACAAGAGAGAAGGAGACAAGATAATTAATTTTTACAGCTCCTGCAGAAGCAAAACCTGGATTCAGCCGAGTGTCTAAAGCAATTCTTATTCTAGCACCAAGACATTGCATCTCTCAAACTTCTGCTGAGCCACTAAAGTTGAACCGCTTTAACAGAAGTTTAAAAGAGACAAACATGCTTCATCTGTTATGGATAACAAACGTAACTGTTATTGATAACATGCTGTTAAAGGAGATATAGCATAGTGTTTAAAAGAGATACACATGCTTTATCTGTTATGTATAACTGTTATGGATAACATACTACTTGATAACTACTGTTATGGATACATAACTACTTGAAATTTTAACACTAAACCAGCACACCCATTGTAAATGATATTTATTACGTATCCAAGCACTGCATAAGGAGTATTTCTGCAAAGAAAACACCATCACAAATGATTAAAGGCTTCTGAAGTTGGGAGCAACTATGAATTGCTGGAAATATTGAATAAAGAAAGAAGGGTTTCCATGATGGGTCATACCATTTGTCAGTCAAGTCTAGTGTCCTGCCTGTCTTATATTGTATAGCTCACAAGGTGAAAGTCCTTCAACACACCTGCTTTGTGGTACATTTCTTCCTTTGTAACTTTGGAAAGAAACATTCCCCTCGGATGGTCAAAGTAAGAAACCAGCCTTGACAAATGAGATTAGATTACTTCTGCTTCAGCCTGAATAACAATAAAATGTTATCATAAGATTATCCACGCATGCTGTCAATTCAGCAATGATATTTGGACCAATTTAACTACCGATGTATGTTTATTATCTCCACATGTTGTGGGAGTTTTTGATCAGAACTGAGTTTGTCCCTTAAACCTTTAATTTTCTCCTTCATGAGCTCACAATAATAATCTGGTCATGCTTTAAATTATTCAGTTATAATTTGCAAGTGGCATTTTCTATGCATCCACTGGTATCAGTGAAAGATTAAAATAAAGTATGTTGTGCTGCAGCTGAAATAGGCTTCAGAGTTGCTTGAAAGAGCACGAAATAGTATTAAACATGACTATAACTGCTAGCTATTGATTGACAGGATCAGTACTGCAGAAGAAAACACACTCAATTGGATTGTGCTCCAAAGAGAAATAAAGGGAAGAAATCAACAGTTTCCAGATGAGGACAAACTGAGAACAAAAGAAAATATGCTCATGTTTTCCAGAAAACATGATTTCTTACAAACACTGAAAAGCAAAATGAAACAAAACCTCCAGCAAAATTGGTTGACCAGAATCCCTTTAAGTGCCCGAAGTACTGCTACAGTATGGATTATGATCTCAAATATTCCTGCCGGCTCGGCTGTCCTTCACATTCTGTGTTTGCAGTCCTCAATCACGCGTTGGAGGGGAAAGCTGCTACAAATGCAGGGAGATGATTGGAAGTCTGGGGCTTGGAGATACATTTTTTATTTCTTTGCATTTTCAGCAGTCAAAAAGAAAACCCCTTATCCATCACTTTGATAGAAGTCCACAGGACATCCATTTATCCTGTTCAGAACAGGATCTGATGAGTTCAGATCCTTATTTATGTTCTTTCAATGCTCAGACGTTACATTTTCTTGGCTGCTATCTGAGCATTACTATTTATTATTAGTCTGCAATGGAGATCCTATTGTAATGAACTGTGATACACTGACATATTTCATGTTTGCTGGTTATATTAGATTTATTGCAATTACTCCTGAAAGGGATAGTGTAATTTACTGAAATCTCATTGTGGGAAAGGGAACTCCTGCAGGAGGCTCTCACTGAATTTTCCATGAGGCTGTGCTAGGGTCTTGTTCCCATGATAGAATGATTGCCAGTTAGCCTGGCTCATGCTTTACATAATAGAAAATTCTAATTAAAAAATGATCAATAAGTTCACGATAGATTTGTTTCATATCAATAGAGAGCACACACAGTTCTAGAGTTTTTTTAAGGTAAGCCATATGTTAAAATGAAATTCCGAGACAGAAAATGAGGAAAAGGCTTTAAAATAAACCTTTCTTATGGAATAAGGCAGTCTACAGGGATGCTTTTCAAAGAGGTTCTTTGCTTTAAGAGGTTTGACTGGTTGTTGGATATCTCAGTGGGAACTTCCAAGGTGAGTTTCTGTCCCAGATCTACATTAGGTCTGCATGAGTCCATCCTAAATCAGTGCATTCGGTCTGCTGAGGATAGGAGGGAACCTCAGCCTAAGATCCGGTCTGAAAGCTCAAACAAAGGAAACGTCAGGAGCAATGCCAGGAGGCAGAAGGATTCAAGTATTTGCAGTCAGTTCCAGAACTGTGGGTTCATGTCTCCCCAAAGGCCTGGCGCAGGCTTGAGCACTGTCGTATGATCATGTACCATGTCAGCGGATGAAATATGTGACAGAGGTTTTTCCTAAAGGCAGTATGGACGAGGCCAATCTGTTTTGGTGGCCTGAGTTTAGTCCTTTGAACGCAAGCCATGGATGCTACTTGCCCTTCCTGGAGGAGGCCCTCTCCCTTTCAGTTCGCTAGTGGAGGCTGTAGTCTGGAAGAGCCACTACAGCTCCTCTCCCAACAAAACCATGTTTCCCATTTACTCCAGGCTCTACGAGTGAATACCAGCAATGTGATACTCTCTCACTGGAGAAGCCTGCCTGTGGGAACTGTCAGGACATGCAGAGTGTAGCCACAGTTTTTTCTTCAGCCCTTAATGATATCCATATCCCTGACCTGGGACCCTGAGGCTGCCGAGGCAGCACCTTACTGAGGTCAGCAAGATTGTACATTGTACGAATATGCTGATACGTATTCTCCACAGACTGTCCCTTTTCCAAGGCTGAGCTTTTGGACAAATATTGTAGGATTTGATGTCATTAAAAAAGGTGTTTGGTACATTAAAAAATGCTTTAAATCAAAATGATCATACAGATTCATTGCGGTGATCTAGGCAGTTTTCTTCAGCAATATTCATTACTTTTATGTTATTGATTTTGTTGATGTTACACCTGGGATGAATTTGGCTGCTTCTTCCTAAAAGCACTATTTGAGGTCTTACTGATAGTAATCAAATGAGCATCTCATTATATTATCCCCTAGTTTTTTAACAGTAGGAGGGAATAACCACCAGGGAAGGAGGAAAAGGCTAATCCATAAATTTCTCATTAGCCGAAAGAGAGAGGAACGTTTGCTTGAATAATTGAATATGTTTACCATCACAGCCTGCAGTTAATCATGTTTACTTACCTTATTTTTCCGATATTCACAGAATGATACTGCATGAGGTTTAACACAACATTAACAGCTATCAATATGCAAACTGACTGTTCAAAAGTACAACTAAAGATGCACGTTTTTAAAACAATGAGAGCATACCTGTATTCAGTATGATAATAAAACCGATTAACTTTGCATATAGCACCATTATTCTAATTAAGGATCAATAATAGGCAAAACTTAGAAATTAAGCTGAAGTGAATGATTTAAAGCAAAGAGTTTATCCAATTAATTTGCTCTAATTTTATGCTTAGGAGTTTCTTTTTTTCAATTTACACAATTATTTGAATGGTTTTTGAATGTTTTTTATTTTACATGGACTATTACCTTTACCAAACCACAAAATCTGCCCTTCATTTCAACTGATTTATAAACTGTTCAGAACACAAAAGAAAGCCTTTGATAAGACAAATCCAACGCATCATTGCAAATCATTCGTGGCATGAGAACAGCTTGGAAACAGAAGAGCTTTGGCCGATTCTAGTATCGCAAAACTTTAGCAAAGTTTTCTTATTATCTCACCCTAATCTTCTTTGCTGCAAGTTATGACCATCTGCTCTTGTCCTTTCGGCCATGTGCAGGGAGAACGGGTTTTTCTCTTGCTTTTCAGTGAAGAAATTATTTCAAGACTGAATTTCTCTTTTCAGCCCTGGAGCTGACGCAAGCTTCCCTTGCAGCCATTGTCTTCTAGGTTTTCTGGTTTTGTGAACTTTGTCACTGCTCTTCTATGGACTAACCTACACCTGTTTGGAAATGCATTCCCCACATTAGCTTCCGTTTTATGTTGTATGCTGGGAGGAGTACATTCCTGCTTTCTATATCCCAACTCTGGCATTTGTTTTTTTTCCTTGCCACATTAGAACAGTACCGATTTGCATTAATTTCATGGTATAGCACGGAGAGCTGTTAGATTCTGTTCCTCAATCTCTATTTTTACATTAGTACTTGTCACTACCCAAGATCTAATTTTTAAAGCCCATATCTCTATTTGTCAAGGTCACCTGAAACTCTAAAGCAATCTGCCAACTTTCGTACTCTCTCATCCACCTGATGGCATAAGAAAGTATTAGTAATCAGATTTTCACTTAAAAGAGACTGAGTACTCCTACATTGAAGAGAAACATACATGCAGCTGCATTCAATACATGCTTTCAGTTTCATGTAGATGAATGAGAAGTCATTAGTACTCAATTTTACTCCTGCCTGTCCCCCCACCTTCCTCTTTTATCTCATTCTGGACTGCTGTCCTGTCATAAAGTATCTCTTGCAACAACTGGAGCCATGATAACACAATGGAAAGGTTCATGTAAATTCTGTGATTGAATTTGTTTTTCTTGTACTCTTTTGGGCAGTTTCCCAGCAGAAAAATGAAAATGAAACTGAAGCTGTGAACACACAGGAAATGTAACTGTCGAAACACCAGTTGCAAACTTAGAATCTCTCAGGCATTTTCATTTGGCAAGCAGCCTCACATTTCTTTCTAAATACTTTGATTTCTATTAGACAAGAGAAGCAATTTTCTAGGGCACAACTCATATTGCAAGAGAGAGAACTTGGCAAAAGCATTCTTATCACAGTTCAAAGTGAACAAAGTATACAGTAGTCGATGCCATTTAACCCCTTCACCAAACAGTGCCTCAGATACCAAAGTAATCCAAACTGTTTCACTCTTCCCGGTAAGAGATGTATATGACTTTACTAAAGCTCTGGGGTTTATTGCCTTAAATTCCAACTGTGTGTCCAGCCGCAGGAGGGTCTTAAGCAGCAGGTATTACAGGTGTACTGATGATGAGCATACTTCTAATACTGTATACCACAGACACATGTGAGCAAGCTTTGCACAATCTTTGAGCCAAAACACGAAGTACATGCTTACAACAGCACAGGGTTAAGACCAAGCTACTCAGAATAGTGCTGGTGAAACGATCCATTTTCCCGGAAACGAACCAAGCTAGTTGCCAGGCAAGACCAAGACGGAGGATGACAATGTACCAAACAATACATAGTCCTCGGGTCTTTGAAAGCAGGTTTCACATGCCTGCACTAAAAAGGTGGTTGCTTAATTTAAATGTAATAACCTGGCAATGTATCAACAACTGTTGGCCCTTGCGATATGTTAGGCTGTTGGGTTAATGCATTCATTTATATTTTTAAAGGTTAATACTAAAATGGTGTCATTGGCATGATCTAAGCAGCTGCTGATCTTCCATGAAACATATTGTATCAGCCAGCCTTTCACAGAAATGTGTCTATAGAGCATCACAGCTGGTGACAAGCTGTTTTGCAGAAAAACCAAGACATTCAGGTCCCTTGAACAGCATGTGACACACAGACAGTATCTCTGACCTAGAGCATGGATGTTTTCAGTTAATTCAGCGAGCATCACACATTATTGAGATTAGTGGGTATGCTAGAAGCAGTATGTGTAGTCTTACCTATATTTCATAAATAATTGGTGAAAACAACATTCATTTTCATCACCATGCAGACCACAACTAGTTCTACCTCTGTTTTGAACTCTATCCACAAATTCTTATCACCCATTCTGTGCCTTCAGAGCTGCATTTCAAAACAGGAAAGACTTTTGATGGCATAAATTAAAACTAAGCAAAGCCAAGATTCTGGTATTGGCAACTAATTACTGTATGGGCAGAGCTGAATTGAACCACACTTTATTTATTTATTTATTTAAACTTTCACTCTAGCCTTTGCTCTGGAACCAACAAGTATATGCCCAATTTCTACTGCTTTTGATATATGTAATTGAAACAGGTTTTTTGCAAGGCAAGGAAAAGGAACTAACCAAAACCCAACTAGAAATGTATTACCTTAAATATTTTTTGAGGGAGCCCTTCAGTTTTATTCCTGAAGATTTATTTGCTGAATACAACCTGTTTATGGTAACAGAGACCTGGAATGTGCCTCCTGCAGCAGCAGGCTCCCTGCTCTGTTATTTTACCTTTTTCATATAGTCCCACTTATCAAGACACTACCTTAAGAAGTGCCAGCTTTCTTACCTCCTCCAATAACCCCACATCCACCCAGTTCAACTGGAAAGAAGTTGCAAAGATAATCCCTTCATTCTTGTCAGGAATAATAACAGATAAGGCTCTTTTCAACTCTTTGGGTAGGAAAAGCTCACTGCTTCATTGGCCAGCCCTGTTTCTTCCCTGAATGCAGGTGTCGTCAGTCTTCAGGTCCAATGTTTCTCAAAGCTACTTTAGCAGTGTTGGAAATGAGGTAGCAGGCACAAATACAACAGCATTTATCTAGTCTTTCAGAATAAGTGCTTGTAAGACCATCAGTGGTGGTTAGTTCACATTTCAGTAATCCTTAAAAGGTTCATTCCTTTCAACCCCAAAGTTGGTAAAAGTCCAGATTATTTTCTGTAAGTACAGAAACAGGTTGTCCTAGAGTCTGTAATTTTCTTACGGTCTGGCTTTCCACTGTAGTCTGAGTTACAGTATAATATCCCTGAAAAGAAAGCATGTCTTCAGAGATCGCAACCAACTGATTTTGCAGTCATAAATAGAACTAAATTCCCTTTAGTAATAAACTATTCATCTTTGTGCTTCATTGGGTTCAAAGAAAAGCATTTTTCAGAGTTTAAGCAATTAAGTTTACATTTTATTTTCTCCTCTGGAAAGAAAGTTATCACAAAACCACAGGATTTAGAAGCCACTGCGGTATTGGATGTATTCTCTGCGTATGAAATTTCAATTTAGCAAAGCATGTAAAACCCTAAAGGCAGTTAAGGCCCAATATGCTAAAACAATTTTGTTTTCACAGTGTGTGTATTTTGCACCATCACTGACCCAGCTGATTAATTGCTGAATTAGGATGGCTGAGCACTAGAAACATCAAAGTGTGTAGGCTGGAAAAGACCTTTAAGAGTATTGAGACCTACTATTAACCTAGCACTGCCAAGTCTACCACTAAACCATTGTCTCTTAAGCACAACATCTACATACACATCTTTTAAATACGTCCAGGGATGGTGACTCAACCACTTCCCTAGGCAGCTCAAAGTCTACCCAGCGCCTCCTACCAAACCAAACTGAAATTAACTAGGCAAATTAGTTACAGAACATTTTGAAACAATATGTAAGTAGATCCTGAAAGGTGGAGAAGATGTGTTCACACCAGAAACACACTGCCTTTAAAGGAGTGCTGGGGACGGGACCCAGCAGTGCTCAATGGACCCCAGGAACAGACATCCCCACAAGACGCAGCAAATGGACCTGCCTGCTCGTCACTTTCTTTCCTCCCTCCCACCCATCTGACCTGCAGACCAAGCTGCCTGCAAAATCACTGTGGTGTTGGTCCAAAGTAATTAAACAGCTCAGAAAGTCTGTTTTTGCTAAATAAGGCTCATGTTGACCAAAACCAATTAAGCAGCATTCTCACCAGCAGGTCTGAGAGAATTACAATGTCCTGCAGAGAAAGCAGCAGGTAGCCTCTCTACTGGTACACCTCCTTGTGTGCTCAGTGCAGACACAGACCTGCAAGCAAGACTGAATTCTGCGTCATTGTATGAGCCTCAAGTTTACCTCCTTCTTTCAGATGAAAACAAGCTATAGGGACAAGAGTCTAGTTTCACTGGCAAAAATGTCCCTTCACTTTGCTTTTTTCAGCACAGCTATGCAAGTAGAGAGGTAGGCTCTGCCTGCGCTAATTCCCAGGAAGCACAAATACCACTCCTCTTGTGGCCTATGATCAGGAGCTAAACACAGGAGACAGATGGGACAGTAGGTTGTGCACGTTCAATTGCTGTTTTGTCAGTGGGATATAACAATGCCTCCCTCTGAAAGAAACACGAGATGGAAAACCAAGATCCCAGCTACTCTCAGTTACTGCTACAGATCCCATGGCTCTCTTTTTAAATGCATGATTATTAATCTCAGTGACTTGGCCAGGTTCAGCCTGAGGTAATTATAGTTTGTCAACCTAAACTTCCCATGCAGATCAGACTGGGCTGCTGTGCAGCTAAGCAGTCCCTTTGTTTCACAGATTTCAGTAGTGCATGAAATGATCCCTGTGCATGATCTGAATACCCTTAAAGTTCATCCTCAATAGAAAAGGAACTGCACAGAGGCAAAACCGTCATTACTATCATCACAGAATTTCATGCTAGATTTAGCAACTTTTTTACTGGTTCCATAGCGTTAGAACTGTAGACAGCCTATCCCATAGAAGATATCTTTGTTTGTGCTGAAAAAGAAGTTTTAAGTCACGTCTTGCAGAGGCCAGTTAAAATCCCTTCAGAGATCTTTAGTCATTTGATGGTATTTGGTTTCTTTTACCCTGTAATAGGTGAAATGCATCTGAACCAGTTGCTTGTCAGATTTGACTAATTTGTCTGATTTTGCCTTCTTTTCAGGTATGTGAAACAGCTGTGACATTACCACAATTGTTTATTTGCACATTGTTCCGGCAATAAATTGAACTAGTAGGTTTGGGCAGATTTCTCCATTGCAGTTGGATTTCACTCCTCAAGCTGTATGTGGGGTCATCACCTACCCAAATTGATGACTACCCAAACTGGATGAAACATCAGTTTATAAACAGGAGCAATGACCAAAGAAATTACTCTGGTGACCTCCCAAGGAGAAGGTGAATGAAGACAAAGCACTGTTACTGTGATACAGATGTAGCCATTGGAAAACAAGCCCCACAAACTCACAAACAGACCAAACCAGAATAATTTATCTCTGAACATAGTGTACATCTGCTTCTCCATGCATCATTCCTGGTGCCTAATGATACCTCCTTACCAGTGCTGGCAGTAAGCGCTCACTCATTTGTATATTGTCAGCTTGTTTAGGAATTACCAGATGTTAAACTTCATGTGGCAAATGATCACAAAAAAACCTCTGCTTCTTCCAAATATGCTATTTTAGGACTACCAATGAAACTTCAGCTTAAATGACTGACTTGATGCTATTTTCTGAGTGCCTTTAATCACACCACAGTAAAGTCCCATGGGGATATTCCGAGATTAATTTAATATTAGCCTTGATCCAAGGCTAATAAGGCAAATAATAATAATAAATAAATAATAACAATAAATAAGGCAAATAAGCAAGATGTATTAGGAATTAGCTACACAATGAAGAGGAAGCAAGCTGTGGTAGTTCATGGAGTTGTATGGGTCTGGATACATCTTCACAAATCACTGCTGACGCAACCACTGCATTTTAAAGGACTGCCAGAAGATCCTCAAACAACCGCTTGAAACCAAAAAGGAATCAGACGACTTTTGTTTAAAAAACATCTTCATTATAGAGGGTGATAAGTTTCCCAAATATTTTGTCAGGGTTTAGGAGCAAGTAGGGTGCATGCAGTAACAGATCTTTGGTGGGTGCTAACTTATGAAATCACCACAGCCTTTATTCTCACCTTTCAACAAAATAAATCCATTAGAAGCCTTCACGTCTTTAAGTTTTATATATTTAAGTACAGAACAGTACGAGTACTGGTATTTTCTTTAAAAAACCCCAACTGCTTCAGTCTAGTAAAGAAAGTCAGCATGGATGCACAATGTACAATGGCTATATACATATCCTCACGTCTTCTGAATGAAACAATTTGCTCTCTATTTTAACAACAACAACAAAAATCCCCAAGTACATTCATAAGGTACTAAGGATCAAGTTGAATCACAGGTTTGTTTTGCTATGCATTCTTTCAATATAAGTATGTGCAGATATATTTACAAACACATACAACAAAGGCTCATTTCTTCTTGCTCTGATTTTATGTGTTATTTTGTTAAATCTAACCCAACCTAGATAACGTACTTGTCCAATGTGCCTTTAAATGGCACTGGAGTACTCTGACTTACTACCTTGGATTGTCTACTGAAGTACTTCTCTTAAATCAAAGTAACCTCTCTATCTCCAAATCAATGTTAAATTTAGTACTATAGTTCCGCAGCTCTTGAAAACTAAAGAACAAGTTAGCTCAGGAGTATTACCTTTCAATGCAGAACCGAACAAGTATCATTCAGTCTTCCACCCCATATTCCCCTTTCTACATCTGATGACAGATGAGATGTGACACAGAGGGGAGGAGGGGAGCTGAAAAACAAAACAAAAACACAAAAAAAAAGAAATCCCAAGCCAAAAAAAAAAACCCAAAACCAAAAATCACAAAACCAACACAAACCCTTTTTGCTGGACTGCAGTAAATACATTCTTCACTCGAGCCAACCCAGTTACTTGAGCCTATGCAGCACTGAGGAAAACGTACATTGCTTACACGGGATTTTTAGATTCAAAACATTATAAAGTTTAACAAGGTGAAGATTTTATGCAAGTGTGCAAGTACAGTATGTATCCTAAGGGATGAAAACACTGATATCACAGTTCAGATGATTTACTATAGTTAAAGAAATAGCACATGAGCTGTGAATGCCATTCACAGTATTTTTTTTATAAGGTGTCATTAATACACAGCCCATCTTTTCATCAGTGCTGTACTAAGCAAATATAATACTGGTATAAATTCCAGATTAACAAACTAGGAATAGTCAGTGCCCATTTAATCTGCAGCAAAAAAGTAAGGGGGGAGGGGGTGGTGGGAGGGGGAATACAACACTATTCCCTTCTCCTTTTCAGTCCCTCCCCTCTTCAGCACTGCCTGTCTCCTCCGAAGTCTAGAGGTGAGATTCTGATGCAGCAATAGCACTGAAACTCCGCTGCCACCATAGTGATACTAAAATTCCCTACTACAGTGACTCCAAAAAGCTCATATAAACCAATGTCCTCTATTCTCCTTTCTGTTCTAGGTGCCTCTAGAAGGAATTATTTTCCCCCTCGCATTGTAACAGTTTCTTAGCATTACACTAACACCATCTCCTTAAAGAAAGGACCAGCTCATTCCACTAGAGAGGTCAATTTGTTGAAGGGTTTTGACAGGGTTGACATAAAATCCATAATTAAAACTGTATTAAGATTAAAAATTCTGAAGTCAAAGCAGCTTGATTTTTTAAGCCAGCTCCTTGTCACAGTCTGTAGTGAATACTAGAAATTAATGCAATTCAAAGGACTAGTGGACAAGCTCTCAGGGGAGAAATCCACCGTAAAGGCTTATACAATCCTCCTGGCCTGGTGTGTCTTTGATCCACGAAGCACAGGAGGCCACCCTGGAAAACAGCACTCTGATTTACTGTGAAACATCCGAAGCTAAAGCCTTTTTAAAACAGAGCATGTATCAGACGCTAAACAAGTAGTTTAGTTGTTGTTGATCTATCCAACTAGATCAGGTTGGATAGCTGGGACAAGATATCTTTAGAGAAGTTTAACGCGTATGTGAGTATGGGCTGTCAGGAGTTCTTACAGACCAATTCAGCTGAACATCTATTATCCACCCTAGTCTTCTGCCTGCTGTCACATTTTGAGCAGGATTTCTAGTACTCTAAGGAACTTAGAGATTTCCACCTTTGCCATTTTACCTAGGCTTGTTTTGTTTTAAAAATAATCAGCCTTCAATAGCATCATCTTCTCCTTCAACCCCTTTGGATAGAAATCATTCTCAAAGTCAGACTTGCTTTAAGCCCAGAAGAGATAAAATTCAGTCTTGAGTCTTCTAAATTTTCCTTCTCCATAAATGTGTCACAATTAGAAGTATTTTACCTCCTAGCCCAGCCAAGCTAAAAACAGAGTCCATAGACGACTGGAAAAGAAAGACACCCAACCTTCCATAATGCGTGGTTCTCCTCCTAGAAGATGCTTGGACACTGGGCTTAAAACCAGACACTGCTTTAGATTTTATATTTAAACTATTTGCAGTCATCCATGCCCGTCTGGGAGCTCAGAAATAAGAAGTATATTGTACTCACTATGGCTCTTCCCATCTGAAGACTTCAAAGAACTATATGTAATAAGTTAAACATCATCATTTCCATTTTTACAGAGGAAAGACACAATTCAGCTTGTCCAGAGCAAGAGAAGAGGTCATTGCTGTGACCCAAACTGCTAAATTCATAGAAATTAAAAAAAAGCCACAATTTGAAGGCAGAACGACAAAACTCATCCTGAGGTAGGCTCTAAAATAGAGTTCCTCTAATATTTACCTTTCTCTCCACATACACTATGGTGTGGCAAAGCAGAATGATTGTGGGCAGGTTTTTGGTTATAATTAATTTTTTTAAGTATGAAGTAGTACAATCGTATCAAACATGCCAGTAAAAGCTTTATACTACTTCTCCAATTCCCAGATAATTCTACTGTTACATTAAGGGTCTTAAGGGACTTAAAGCTGTACATAAACACATTAAAATCTGAATGCTGCATTCACAAGCATTAAAATCCATGCCCATCTCTACTGAACAAACACTATCTGTACCTAAACATATCCACCATATTGATATAGCCTCTTGCTATACATTTACGCCACTGTAAAAGTGCTCATAACTGAGACAAGATGTTTCTAGAGTAGATATCATTTCCCCTCTACCCCTGGTCAATAAGCATCTAAAGCAGTTATACGGAAAACGTTAATATCTTTTTACTAAAATGAGCCTGAAGGACCTCTGACATTTTCCCTTTGTTTGATACTCCCAGATAGCTGGCAGGGGTAATTCTAGGGATTCTGTCATCCTTAGTACACTTTCAATTTCACTTTCTACCCCTTCCATCTGCTCGGGAGGAAGGAGTAATGTGACAATACAAATTTGTCTTTATTGTGGAAAGCCATTACCAGGAAAAAAAGTGTTATTTTATGCTATGTAGCACAGTACATAGCCCAAAGCCTTAGGGCTTTCTGTAGGCTAGAAACACCAAAAATTTGACTGCCTTCCAAGCCAAAATCATCTTCACCCCACAGACTAGCCTGTATCTTCAGATACATTAGTTCAAATCCTGTGGGACTTGGACATGCATATCTGAGTTTAGCCTCAGTGACAAACGCTTTCCCATTCCAGCGCATAGCGTTATCTGTTATCTATATCTTCCTGTTTCTGTTTCTATCACACCTGAATCGTGGGGGACACTATAAAAAGAAGTGTAGTGTGTTCTATTTGTTGACAGTTTCATTTGTAAAAGCAGATTCAATATCGCTGTATCTGTGCTGGTCATCGGTAAGTGTAAATGGGGTCTTGCTGTCAGCAGTATACCTCAGCTGAATTTTTCTCCTCTCACTGTGCCTGAAGATAAAAGTTGAAAATGCAGAAAGATAAAAATAAGAGCAGGGGAATACGAGCTACCCCTACCAAGTTCATGAAAATACTGACAGAATGCCAAATAAAGCAGAAAAAAAACCCAAAATCAAGATATTACACAAAAAAGACTATTTCCTTTTACACACACAGCTACAATAAAGCCCAGGATGCAGCTCTCCTCTTCCCACTCCATCTTTGACTTAATATATCACCTGAAGAACTATTAAAAAAAGAAAACAGTAAATAAACCCCCTAACATCAAATCAATCAGCAAATTATTTTGTTTTCCCTCACCTAGCCACAGTCTAAAAGCTTCCCCTATGTCTTTGAGACTTTCAAAGAAAGGGAAAAATTATTGAGGCAGAGACCCTATGCTACAACACCAGTGCCCTTTATTGTTTTCATTCTCACCCATTATATTACCAGCTACATACTGACAGATTCCCACTGGCCACAGACATTGACATACTTTTAAGTTACTGAGATCAAGAAAGGCCAATCTACATCCAAACCTTGCATTTTGTTGCAACTGAAGACCATTCAGATAGCAGGTGATAACATAATCTTTCTTTCATAACACTCAGATTCAACCTTGCTTTTATGTGTTCTTAGAAAAAGAACACATTAAAAAGAGACATTAAAAAAAAAAAAAGGAGGTTGAAAATTTCATAGCTTAAATCATTTGAATTGTAGAAGTTTTGGAAAACTTAGTAATAAAACTGTCATTCTTTGCAGCCAAAACTATTCTTTACAATCGAAAGCTCAGTATCTGGGGAACTAACAGTAATTTTGTTATTTGCTTTCCATGAGAAAGGTATTCAGTAAGTGAGTTGCTCTGCAATAACCTAATTTGGGGGTTTATTAGGCAATGGCTTCAAAACACTCTGCAAAATTCTTCATTTATTTATTTATCATTAATCCCAACTGGTTTCCCACAGTAGGTTCAGGCTAGCTATATATAGGAATCAAGGATTCTTCCTACTTTTATGGAGTCTGTCTCTGGATATTTAATAGTGATTTAACAAACCCCTGCTGGAGACAACTGTCCTTAAGAACCCAATAGTATCCTCCAAAGCTGTCCTGCCCTGAAAAAAACAGCTATTCCTTAAATACCTTGAATAGAGGACTCCTAAAAGCCTGACAGCATTGCCGGTAATTTTTAAGAAGCTCAAACCATCTGACTAAACACTCCTGAAGGAATGAAAATCCCTGTGTAAAGTCAGTAGGAAGAATAGCAAATAAAGAAGAACAAAAAAACCCTAACACCACACAAAGGCATTTTACCTGTACTATTTGCCTCAGATCAATAGAATACAACTAAACGTTTATCTCCTTGTGACAATCCAATGTCAGAGAGACTGGACATACCTACAAAGGAAGCTGTTCCTGAGGATGAATTTACCAGGCGCCTTATCTGAATGCTTAATATACTTGTTTTGCGTTGCCTCCCTCCCCTGCCCCCTTGTTGTCTTTTTTTAAAAGGAAGATACAATTCTTTTAGAAAGTTAATTAGCTGCATTAAAGCCTCCATGACCTGATCACAACCACCACCACAGTCTAAGCTTTTAATCAAAATAGATTACCATAGTGTTCTTAGAATATTCTTTCTTCAATCACATATGAAATCCTCTAAATCCAAGCTTTCTATTTTCAGGCCATTTAAAACCATTACAGCTTTAAATCACCATACTGTCATTAGTGCTCCAGCTGCCAATCACGTATTGTTGTACCATCCTGTTTGAATGGCATAAGATTTCTAGTTAGCTTTCTGAAAGCACCACTTCTTGTTTGAAGGAAGAAAACTGTGAGTAGTTGCAGTGTAAAAATAAATGCAAAACATGCTGGAAATAAATCGCTGTAGAAATACTGCCAATGAACATGGGCTTTTGAATAGAAGTAAAGAAGTCTGGATATGGTACTTACTGTCAGCATTATCCTTCCTATAGGAGGGGAATTGAAAAGCAGACACTTAACACAGTTCCACCATTTAGCAGCAAAACCTACTAGTCCATGAAATCAGAAGCTGTAAGAAAGGAATGGGTTTTATTGTATCAAATAGCAGAGAATAGGAACTTGGCTCTTGTAGCTCCCGGAGGGCCTCAAGGTCTTGAAGCAATAAATCATAAATCTGTTAAATAAGCAGGTCTAATATCACAGTAAGTATGAACAAGAACACAAAACTTTCCTCAACAGGTTTGAAACACCTTGATGTTGCAAGATACTAAGAAACCTACACCTGCGGTAGCTGCAAATACCTTGCTTGAAACAGACCTATGCCTGCCTCTGTTTTCTATGTTGTGGCTAGCAGGAAAACAAGCCTTAGGTAAGAAGTAAATAAGAGTATCTCTGACATGTAGGAAAGTCCAAACTACTGTTTAATTTTACTTATTTTTTTACACTACATTTACTCTCACAGTATGAGAGCAGGGAAAATGATAGAACCAAGCCGTAGGAAATTTAAACCCCTCCTCACGCCCTGTCCAAACAGAACAAAAAACCACTGCACTTAAAAAAGCCTAATTAAGCATAAGCAAAACTTATAGTCAGATCCAGTCTTTACACATCATAATTTCATGCAGAAATCCATCAATACTTGAGTACATGCCAAAATAATGAGAGTCTGCAGACCTACATTGGAGTAAGGGCTAAGAACATCAGGGTCGGCTCCTGAGGATTAGATGAACTTTCTCCTTGAACAGATTGTTCATTACTGCCCACAGCAAGGTTTTTACCCTCTTTTCTGAAGTGTTTGGTGCTGCTCGCAAAGGAAACAGTAGATAATGGAAAGAGCACATAAGTATTTTTATACAGATGCGATTGTTAGTAAATCAAAATTCAAAAGAAGAAAATTATATTTTAACTGTACAGTGCAATTTGTGAAGCACATCAGAGAATCACAGAACTGGATGTTTATACTGAATTAACAGAAAATGAAGCTAGTATCTACAAGTAGCAGAAAGAAAGAATGAACACAGAAGGAAAACCAGCAATATTCAGAAATTACTACTACTACAACAAAAGGCTTTATTTATTCCTATTCATTAAAAAGAAAACAAATTCCGAGTCTTTACAATCCCAAACAGAGCGGGTCTCCACAACTAGACATGGAGAGCCACAGCCACGTACTATCCAGGATACCATTGACAGAAAACACCCAGATGTGTCGGAAGTATGATTAGGATTAGACTTGAGGAAAGTGGGGAACAGTGTCCGAGTAGATCCTCTGGGCTAAAAAGGAAATAACCCAATAGACAGAGAGAAGTCTTCGCCTTAGAGGAGCTAGAATAAAGAAAAAACAAAACCAAACCTAAAACCAACCCACGTGCAAAACAAACCACCAAAAATCCTGAACTCGTGACTGAAGGGAGAGGTGAGGAAAAATCTCAGTGCTCTCCTCAGTTGCCCCTGAAGAGCTCAGCTGTTTCTGAAGATGGGCGCAGGGTAAGTCAAGGTAGAGGTTTCTTCTACTTGTATGTTCTGCCTCAGGCAGCCCCCTTAATGGTATGTGGGCAGCAGCTGGAATACCTCCCTCTGCCAGCAGCCAGATGTTTTCCTTGTATCACTACTAACCTGCAATGTAGTAGCCTTTCTTGCAACTACAGGGCCCTCAGCAGATGTACAGGCAGCCGCCCCATCACCCTGTCCAGCACTCCTGTATGCTACCACCACAGCTCTCATACAAGTCTCCCCACTGGAACAGAGGCTGTATGAAATACATTACGGGAGCTGACTGAGAACATATTGCTACAGTACTAAATGGACCATAGAAGAAACCACTAGAATAATTAACTACTGAGAGGCTCTGGGAATAGGAAGGACAGCAGGTGAGCTGCCAAGTGTGACCAGTAGCTGCACAGCATACAAATGCATGGCAGGTCACGATGCCTGGTTAAAATGGAGACAGCTGACGGAGTCAGAATCTTCTGGTTGCAGAAGGGCTTCATAGGCAAATGTTTGCTAAATCACCTTCTAAAGGAAGCAGTGCTTTAAGAGGGCTGCAGGGTTTTGAGAAAACCAAAGGTAACTGAAAATCAGCAAGAGCACAATAGCAGCAACACTGAAGTTAGCTGCAAAAAGACATAGTGATAACTACTTTTTAATTAGTTGAGAATAAACTGGTGTCTTGAGACACTTCACTGATACATATACTGAGGGTTTGTCTGCTATGCAAGCCAGGATTAGAGCTGCCAAAACGTTGCATGGCTAAATAGAGGCTTTGTGCCTTTTAAAGATGTGTTTAGTATGTAGTTCCATGTGATTCACTTTCTGAAGTGGGAAGAAGCAAGTTATTCTGAAGTAAAAAGTACTGTCAGTATTTTCATAGACAATGATTCTGTTTATATTCATCTATGGAACGATACTGCATCTCAGGAGTATTGGCCCAGTTACTGGGAAGGACTAGAGCAAGAGTTAGAAAATGCAGTAATAGCCGATTACAGTCTCACACTCGATTCATTAAAAGCTCAGTTAAAGGAGACAGTAAGTAGGCTTGCTGTCTTGAACAGCTCCTTCCCTGGGCAGAGCCTGAACGAAGCTCTACATCAAACACTAGATTTGGCATGTGATGGAGAACTGAAGCAAAGGCACAGTGCCCCTGGAGCGATAGGTGTCTTTCAGGTTTGAAGATTCTGACTTCCATGCAGAAACGAATTAAAACCTGACATTTGCAGCAGTTACTGAACACACATCTCTGTGCATTCGACCTCCTCCCCACAGACACTGCCTCCACCACAGCAGCTGCTGCTACTCTAAGGTGATGCCTGGCACTTTTGGAAGAAGGGACAGGAATCTCAGGAACAAAGGAGAAGGAAAAACAAGCAGGGAAATCACTTTTAGTGTGCTAACATTTGGAAACCAGAATTCCAGTTTGTCGAAGGCAAAATACAAACAAGACCTTTAAGACGAACTTTGTATTTTTGAGCATATGGCATTTTGTGTGCAGAAAACTGTAAGCCTATTATGCTGACACAAATGTAATTTAATGAGAAGTTAGATGGGTTTGCTATTAGGCTGAATATTAAGTTCTGTACAAACCAGTGATGCTGAGGAATCAAGGCACTTTATTCCTTCTCAATTTAATGGGATATTTAACATTTGGATCCCTTAGGCATTAAGGCAGAAGTCTCTGTCTTAATGTTCATATCCAACATTTCAACCTCTGAACTTGCTCTGGAATACGGGTACAACACTAAGTAAGCACAAGAATAAAAATCTATTAATTATATTTCTAGTATCCTTTATAGAACTTACTGAGTCACAGGAAGGAATAAAAGTAAAATCTGAGGAAGAGATATTGGCACAATCCAACCTGAAAGGTTTTCACAGCATAGTGGTAGATTGGGCAGATAAAGCAAGACAGTGTGAATATAATTCATCTGGATTTTAACGGGATCTTTATCACAATACCACACAGAAATCTCCAAGAACTGGCAAATCACTCAGAACTGGCAAAGAAACAGCACACTACAATAAGGGGTAAATGGCGATGGAAAGCAGCACCAGTTACTGCCAATGGTATCAACAGGAAGACGAAAAGGTATCATACGAAGTTACATTCTCCTTGCTACGAAGGCCAGTATTACTCAATATGTCAACACAGGACCTGAGGGAAAATTTCATCTCAGTATCATTTTCAGCGCAGCAGCAGAGATGACTATAAATTGAGCGCCAATTTAGTTCAAAATATCATGTTTTTAACTCAGCATTTTGTGAAATTATGTCTATTCAAGGTGGGGAAAAAAGAAATAAAGGTGTCAATTCAGGGCAGTGAGAAGCATTTAAGTATTACCACCACATGTCAGTTTTATAAAACCATATGACTATTAACATACTTAAATTAAAGGAAATACAATCTTTAATGTACAGGACATCTTGAAGTACTGGAGACCATTCTCTTGGTTGTTGATGATAAGCAAATACAAGGTAAAAATACTAACTTAACAACTAGCTTATTAGTCTATGGTGATGTTAAGTTCAAGAAGTTAATAACTTTTTGCTGATGTACACAGGCCATTCAGAGTTTGCGGTCATGTTAGTATTGTATCTAACAATCTTAACCCTGAGCTTTAGGAGAATGATGTGGCACATGCATACACAGCTAAATTAGCTTCATAGTTAACAACCTCACTCCCTGAATTGAAGATTAGGAAACAAATTAACTAACTAACAAACACCACAAGCCCCCAAGGAGCAATATTGCCAGTAAAAAAAAAAGCCATCTTTCATGCGTAACAGAAAATAAATCTGTCAAGATACATAGTATAGCAAAATACCTTATAGAAAGTGAGATCTGAATATACATCCAGATTCCCCTTAATGATTAAAAATAATGTATATTAAATGTGGAAGAAGAGGCAAATAGTATCCAGGTACTACCTGCTACCCTCAAAACAGTAATGAAATTACACAGCTGCCCCCACCTTCCACCATGTATTCTTGTACTCTGATCTTCAATACCCAAGAGGTAGAGGTAAGCTTGTGAAGACAGTGGCCAGTAAGGGTCCAGGCACAATATAGCACTACTTTAAAAGTGCTTCATTTTAAAAACATTTTTTCACTCGAGGAAATAGGTTTGCAACCGTGTGTCATCCAGTGCTTGCCAGGGAAACAAAATTAATGCAGATTAAGGCAGAGAGTGAGTTCAAATCTTAGGCAGCCACTTTTCATTAGTTTTCTCTATAGTTTCTCATTCTTGCAGCAGCATTACTCATTGCAAATTAAGTTAATTCCTTTTTATGAAACGTCTTAAATAAGTCAACAGCAAACAAAAACCAGACACTCCTCCCTCTGCTTTTCTCTGCTTCATATCACTGCCTTGTATTATATCAGGCACATATTACATAAGGGAATTTTTTGTTTGGTTACGGTGTAATACTGTCCGAGGAGCACATATACATTCTTTTTTTTTGGCATGTGGCATAACAGTGCCTCTATAAGCATCATCCAGAGAACAACATTGTCTTATGCTCAAGAAGCACTTCATAACACATGCTTTGAAAGAAGGTTCATTTTAAGGCCTTACTGTTTTAAGCTGTTCAAAGGCAATAAAACTACAAGAATAAAAGCTAATTACACATAGCAGCAGCTTTTACTACCACTACTTTTCACTATGAAAACTGGAAAAACATCTTTACTATTAGGAATACTATTTTGCCAATAAGGTTTATTAATTCATAACTCCTGCAGAATTATACTCAAGACTTCACCTAAAGGTTAAAACAAAAAGATAATAGTGGATAATGAGAAGCATATGCATATCATAATGCATATAATCATATGAATTTACATATTTCCAGCAGAGCTTTATGCTTGTGAGATTTTCCTAAGCCTTACGGACAGGTTAAAAAAAGAATCTGCAAAGATACTTATCTTCAGAAAGATATTTCAGGTGACATCCTTTTCCCTTCAATCCTGCTTTTACATATTACAGTGCATATAACAAATTTAGAATACCTGATTAAGTGCAGTTACTTCACTTTTAGGGGAAGGTAGAGTCTGAACTATGAGCTTACTTAGGCTTACAACACATTTATTGCACTAAAATGAAGAGCCATAGGATCTCGAATCTTCAGATTGATGTCTGCAAGCTGCCTGATATGGCACCAACCACAAAGAATTTTTTTTTGAAGATAGTTTACCAAAAAAATCTGAAGAAATTGTTAAAAAATTATGACTCAAAATGCGTACAAAGGAACACATCAAAAGAGCTTTAAAAAGTCTGAAAGTTCAAAGATATACAGGAGCTTTGATTAACGATGCTATTTAAACACAAAAAGAAATTAATCAGTATTTGTTCACCCTGAATAGTTCTGTGTTCAAGGCTGTGTTAGACAGAGCCTTGGGTGACATGGTTTAGTGGGAGGTGTCCCTGTCCATGGCAGGGGGGTTGGAACTGGATGATCTTAAGGTCCTTACCAACCCTAACTATTCTATGATTCTACGAGAGGTTTCCTGGCCACTGAAACCCACCTCACATTGTTTGATAGTCATAAAGAAATTCTATGACCACCGGACCTGATGATTTGGCTAACTTAAAATACAAGAAAACAAGTTATGCTTATGGATGATTTTTGTTGTTGATGATGCTTTAAATATTCCAGTGGAGATCTTACAACCTATGCACAAAATAAGTGCTTTTGAGCTTAATTAACAGCAGATATAGGATACTCCATGTTTATTTCAAGGTTTAATAACGTAAACTCAACCACTAGCTACTGAGCTCTTTTGTAAAATCCAACAACATTCTTGCATTTCTTTTCAATATAGGATGTTCCACAATAAATTGCACAGAAGAAATTTCTTGAAGTTCAGAATGGAAAGTTCATACCCCAGCTTCTTAAATGTAACATCAGATTATTTTGGTGCCTTGCCTTTTTACACTGTCCAGTGTTTTCATCCTGCCCATTATTTTTTCCCTTCAAGAAATAGATAGAGTAGTCTGAACTCAGATTTTGTCAATAAGTGCTTGTGTTTCTTTCTCACTTCTTTTTCTGGAAGTTCACCAGTGATGACAGTTATATCTTACCGATTTGGCCACCCTGCATGTATAGCCGACATTCTATGCTCTGAAATATATATGCTTACACAGGGTAATATTGAAACGTGCTGAGTTACGGCAAATAAACCCAAGAATGAGATCATGTTGTAACAGTAATCAGACCTGCAAATTTTCACTGGTAACAGTGCCATTGGCTCAGAGATTTTTCTGGAGGGGCCTCAAACCTCTGACTATTGACACCACATAATTCACAACTATTTCTGACAGTTGTCAGTGATTGCAGCTTTCACGCCAAGTATTATGTACTTTGATTACTCTATACAGCAAAACATTATTTTGTTTTAACATAATGCATTTATAAAGATTTGGCTTTATTGTACCAGCTCTACTCTATCAATAGTTACACCTTTAGCAACCACATCTCTGGTGTATGAGCAAAACAATGTGTGTGATGGGTGTACAGTTCCTGATACCAAACCAAGTGTAGCAATGTTACCATGTCCTTCAGAGTAAGAGCTTCCTTTTTTCACAGGTTATTATTGCTTTTGACCACAAATAGAGGAACCCTTTTTTCACAGGAAGGAAGGTAGACCACTAATACGTCAAAGACAAAGCACAACAACTTGCTACTGTTTTGACAGCCCAATTGTTATTTTGCAAACTCTAAAGATTACCGATTTTAATTTTCTTTAACCCTTACTTCGGTGGGAGTTCGGAGACAATACTGCTTCAAAGGAAAGCTTCCTAGCAATGACCTGTCCACACTACGATAGGGAAAGACATCGGCAGCAC